>CM060957.1:106597151-106642151 GCA_030765055.1 Mantis religiosa | reverse complement strand
TATCGAAAAAGTACGTGCCACCACAAGACAACTTTTCTTAACAATATAATTTTTGGGTTAAAAACTTCAAGCTATTAAGAGACAGGTGTTAAAGAAAAAAAAAACTTTTGCTTAGGTTACTAATAATAAAATATTTCACGTTGTCAAAATTTGAATGGTTCAATTAAATGAGTAAAAACTAAACTTTAAAGCGTGGTCATAATTAGATTACCTGACTGCTTCTCAATGACCTGCAGTCCATATCGAGTGGTGTCACGGTGTCACACTAATGACCAGAAGACAGTGCCATCTAGTCTCCCTGATAGTGCGTGAGTAATAACACTAAATATTACATGTCAGGTAATTACCCCACGCGATATATACTTACACTAACGATTTTTAAGGTTGGTTATAGATGACCCAAATTTCTTTGTGATCCACCATTAATTCAGTGGATTTATTTGTTCAACATAATTCAAATAGAAATAGTGGAAACGAAAGCTACATTTTTATTTTCTTTACTACCAGAGGGGATATTCTATTCCGCTTAAAACATACAAATTTCAATGAGTGCACCATAGCTCTGCCTGTTGTGCCACGAGTCCTGAGTTCGAGTCCCAGTTGGAATCCTCCCCAAAGTTTGGAAGTAGTGGAGTGAGAGTGTGAATGTGTGAACCGCGTGTGAACTAACCTCTCCCCCCAACAATATTATACCTGGCATGCACCATTCCTTAGGAATACTACATGCCTTATTTTATTTACATTATATACAACTCTTACAATAATTTTACAATGATTTTACATATCTTGTATTTGTATTGAAATGTTTCCTACAATATTTTACAATATTATTAAAATAGTTGCAATTCATTAGCAGTTTTATTGAATTTTTATGCTTCATTTGCCTACTCTATATCTGTGAAGTTTATTGATTTAACAAATTTGACAAAACGTGTTAGATGTGTGTTAATAAGTTCCTCTTTGGTAACGGGCCACGCGCATTGTCTGCTTTTTATTTTCCTGATCATTTCGGTTCTTTGTTTGTTTATGATTGGACATCGGAATATTATGTGGTCTACTGTTTGGTCCTCTTCTTGACATTTGCATACTGGGCTATCTAGTAAAGCAAATCGATGGCGGTATGAACGGAGCTTTCCATGTCCTGTGACAATTGCTGTAAACTCTTGGCATATGGGCAGTTCTTGTTTTAGTCTATTTCTCACGGATGGGAAGAATTCTTTGGTGATGGCTCCTTTCCTTGATGCTGTCCATTGTAGTTGCCATGCGTTCAGTCCAGTGTCTCTCTCCATGCTTATCAGGACTTCTTTAGGTGTTTTATTATATTGTATTTCAAGATCTTCCCCAGCAGCCTCTTTTGCTAGTCTGTCTACTATTTCATTGCCATATATGCCCGAGTGTGCTTTCACCCATCCAAAATGCAGCATCCAGTCTGATGTTGTCAGGTCGAGGATTTTAGCTTTGGTTGCCTCAGTGAGGTAATTGTGTTTCGAGTTGTTTTTAAGGAGATCCAGTGTTATCCTGCTGTCAGTGAACAACGCAACTCGTTTATCAGCGTACCCTTCATTTTCTAGTTCCTTTAGTTTCTTCAGCGCCTCAAGAATTGCAAGTTGCTCTGCCTGGTTATTTGAGCATCGAGCATGCAGCTTGAACTTTAACTTACGGGTCAACATGCCGTTTATAATTATTGACTGCCGCTGCCGCAACTTTGTCTCTCATTTTTCTGCCATATGTGTATATTTCAAATGCGTATGTACTGTTATTGTCTGTCTCATATATTGAAGGATTTTGTGCCGGGTGTCTCCAGTGTCGCATTTCTACTGGTGCGTCGTATTCCTCATTGTGAGCTCTTGTTGCCAGATAAGTCCTTACCTTTCCCTCTATGGTTACTTTTAGAGGTTGTGTACCAGCTGTTACACATGAAGCCTCATATGAAACTGTACGGTATGCTTTAGCAATTTTTATATTAATTAGTCTCTGCACACTTCTGTACTTAATAATGTTCTTGTATTTCTTTATGGCTTCTATCCACACTGGTGAGCCATATGTCATCACTGGAACTATAGCTCCTTCATAGATCGTTCTTAGAGATCTGTATTCTAATCCCCATTGTAGTTTGGCTGTCCGTGATAACATATACAGGATGTTACAAAAAGGTACGGCCAAACTTTCAGGAAACATTCCTCACACACAAAGAAAGAAAATATGTTATGCGGACATGTGTCCGGAAACGCTTAATTTCCATGTTAGAGCTCATTTTATTACTTCTCTTCAAATCACATTAATCATGGAATGGTAACACACGACAACAGAACGTACCAGCGTGACTTCAAACACTTTATTACAGGAAATGTTCAAAATGTCCTCCGTTAGCGAGGTTACATGCATCCATCCTCCGTCGCATGGAATCCCTGATGCGCTGATTGCAGCCCTGGTGAATGGCGTATTGTATCACAGCCGTCCACAATACGAGCACGAAGAGTCTCTACATTTGGTATCTGGGTTGTGTAGACAAGAGCTTTCAAATGCCCCCATAAATGAAAGTCAAGAGGGTTGAGGTCAGGAGAGCGTGGAGGCCATGGAATTGGTCCGCCTCTACCAATCTATTGGTCACCGAATCTGTTGTTGAGAAGCGTACGAACACTTCGACTGAAATGTGCAGGAGCTCCATCGTGCATGAACCACAATGGGTATTTTGACATTTGTCTGCACGAATGATTTCAATTTACATTTTAAGAGAAATACTAAAATGAGCTCTAACATGGAAATTTAGCGTTTCCGGTCACATGTCCACACAACATATTTTCTTTTTTTGTGTGTGAGGAATGTTTCCTGAAAGTTTGGCCGTACCTTTTTGTAACATATATATATATATATATATATATATATATATATATTTGAGGTAACACCATTGCCTATAAGCAAAGGTCACCGATATGACATTTCTGAGGTCCTAAAACAAAATAAATCGTTTCTGTGAGAAACTGTGCGTGAACATTGAAACTGCAATCTCAGGAAGCGATTAGGAGGCGGCGAATTAATCGAAGTCAAATAATTAAAAACAAGATAAATTAATAGAAATGCTTTGCTAAACTAATATAACAATTTTGTTATAATAATATGAAATTAGAAGGATTAAAATAACAGTTGACTTAAAGAATAAGAAGGAAAGAATATAATTTAATATAACATATATACTAGCATCCGGACAAGAAAGAGAAAATATTCTTGTAAAAATCTGTCGGAGAGACAGGAAAGAAGGACCGTTACCTTCTTTGTGTTAGTAAAAGTTCAATGTCTGAAGACCATTGTATTCTTTCAGCTAGGAATGTTTTGGGACAAAGGACTTTCAAAATGCAGAGATTTACTTCGCTGATTTGGTAACGATGCATACCGTTACAAACAACTCAGGATAGAGTTCCCCAATTCAGGGTGGGCGGAACTTCAGTGAGTCATATGAGTTTTGCAAACCAATGCGAAAATTCGGAATAAACTGAGAAACCAATAATAATGTAACATTTGAGAAGGGTGAGCTAGTTTGCTCATGTGATAAAGTTAGAGAGGGGATCAGAATATGGTTCGAACTGAATCGTGAAGTAAGAAAAACTTTACTTACAAGTTGATACTACGACAGGAAGAACGTGTTCCTGTGCATTAAAAAGAGAAACGAAGATTTCGAAATCTGAAATGTTAGGAATTTTACTAACAGGTGGTCACCGATCCAAGTCGATAAACAAACCTAGATTCAAGAATTAAACGAAATAATTCTACTACAAACCAAGTATTATGAATACGACTGAGTAGCCAACAACAACCACCAAAATCCATTTCCTACAACCATTCACCTGAGGACAAGGGAACTCATAGCTCCAATTAAGCTCCAATTAGAACCCAACTAATTTAACGATGGTATGCGGGTTTGCCGCAACATATAATGGATGTGTCCATTATCTTTCAAGGATTCGTTATGATGTGCGCAAATGGCTAACGCTTTTGCTTAAAACATCATCCATAATTATAATCTGGAGACAAACCGGCGAAGAAAACGGCTAATGAGACGGATAACACATTTGGTAATGGCGAATAAACCTGGCAAGTTGAAGGAATTGAAGACCCAGGAAAAGATGGGTAGATGATGTAGAAGATGGCTTGTGAAAGTTGGGGGTTAAAGGCTGGAGAAGAAAAGAATGGAAGAGGGTGTTTAGGGAGGTCAAGGGCCTACATGGCCTGTAGTGCAACTATCATCATCATCATCATCATCATCATCATCATCATCATCATCATCATCATCATCCCCCCCAGGGGCCTACTTCGGTAGGTACGGGTTTGGCGCACCCGGGGCCCCGAGCCAACAGTCTCCCTCGTGTGGGCTCCTCTTCGTGGTTGAGGGAGACGGTCAACAGGCCCACCCACGTGTAGGCCGTGCGTGGAGATCCGTGGAGAAGGTTTTTAGGTTCTTGTCTAGTTTAGAGTTTAGGATTTAGTGAACGAAATTTTAGTAGGTTTTGATTGATGTTTTTTATGTACGTGTATTTTTAATAGGTTTTGTCACATTTGTATAGTTTTTAGAAAGTTTTATATCTGGCTTTTGCCATGACTAGTTTTTTAAAGGGCGCTGATGACCGCCGTAGTTGAGCGTCCTTATACACATCATCATCATCATCATCCTCATCATCAGCCCGCCTCGGTAGCCTGATGGTAACATGTCTGCCTCACGTTCAACAGGTCCCGAGTTCGAATCTCGGTCAGAGTGAGTTACCTGGATAAGGTTTTTCTGGGATTTTCCCTTATCCTGAAAGACGAATGTCGGGTAACTCTAAGCTCTATAGACCCCGGGCTCATTTGAGCATCATTTCACCCATTCCATTCATCGTCCGATATGACTGGAGGACGTAAATTAAAAAATCATCATCATAATTAAGATGCTTGAATTATTTAATAAATTGTAAATATAAATTTGTTTATAATGTCGCGAAGCCGTTATCTACGATAGCGCGGCTAGTGTACACAAAAAGCCGGCAAATAAAGATAGCTGAGATAAAAGGACTTGCCGGCACAGATAGGATTTCACGTTTGGAAGGTTCTAGTGATATCTTGATGACAGAGACAGGCACGTATTTAGAAGTCATTTTCCGGAAGGGGGGGGGGTCAAAAAATCTACGCTGAATTACTTGCTTTTAATAAACAATTAATCAGGGATGTGCTTTTATCATGTTAGTAAAAAATAAAGACATGTTATATATTCACATGACTTTCTCCACACAAGCTTCTGCAAATTGTTCTAAGAAAAGTTTGTTTTTGTCTTGTTTCTTTGGATAGTCTGTAGAAAGGCCTTGCTCATTGCACATTTTTTGTTCCTATACTTGAGATAAAGTGATATAGGCAGTAATCAGATATTTAAAAAGTGAACCACTGATTGATGCATTTGAAGTATTAGTTCTTCTTGAATGAAAAAGGGAAATAGGAACTTAGAAGTTAAAAATTACATACCTCTAAGTATCTGGGAATTCTAATCAACAAATTATAAAATATCGGAATTGGTTAACTTTGCAGTCCATTATTGTAACTGACATTATTTGTGTATTTTAACGAGTTCTATAGCTGCTGTGCAGTAACTTTTCGTTTATCTCTTAAATAACTTCATGTTTGCCTGACAGTGAATAGAGACGTTAAGATGAGAAGCTTGAATAAACTTTTTCGATTAATTTTATATTTATATCAATTATAATTCACTTGGGGGGGGGATCCGGATCCCCTGTACCCCCTGGATCCCCCGCTTAAATTCGTCCCTGGACAGAGAAAGGTTGTTTTCTTATTTGTTCGAGAAACCTCTCGAATTTATCAATGAGGTATTTAAGAAGGCGACGACTCGCTAAGAGTGAGTTGGTAAGCAGTAAACAGCTGTGAAGTGTTGTAACGAGAGCTGATGTAATCAAAACGCTGTTTGTTATGGTCATCGAACTTGGTAGATTGTGTTGTATAATGATGTAATGTTGTTACGTGAGAATTGAACAGTGTATTTCTACGGAAATAAGGAACATTTAGAATTTCGGCAAATTGGACTTTTAATTCTACGAACCCACAAAGTAACAGTAATGAGATGTCAAGTCGCCTTCGTACTGATTGAATTTTATATAATTTTTTATAATCGGTAATAAATTATATCCTACTGTTAAGCTTTCAAAATATTCCGCTTGATTTTTTTTTTTTTTTTGTTTTTTTTGGCGAATGAGCTCATGTAGGACTACACAAAGTACCTAGACACCGTTTCTTAACTCTTCTACGAATCCAAACTTTTCTCATTCCGTGGCTCGTCTTGTTCCAGTCTTTTTCTTAGATTTGTACTCTTGGTCAACTTGCTACTTCATACTAAAGACGTCCTTGCCTAGGGTATCGTCTTGAGTAATTCCTGCCAATTTTAAATAACTTTTTACTTCACCAATCCATTTCGTAGTGTCTACTTGTTCTTTACTTCTACTTTCGTAAAATTCCATAAGTTGTTTTGTGAGCCTATTTGAAGTTAATTCTAAGTCTGTATTCTTCATCTACCACTTGTGAACCTAACATTGTTCTAATAAGTTTACATTCTTATTTTTCTATATTTTCAATGTCTGCCTTTCGGTTCAAAATTAATGTTTCCGCTCCATAGAGGGACTCTGGTTTAATTACAGTGTTATAGTGTCTTAATTTTGTATATTTAGACGTGCATATTTTATTAAATGTGTGTTGAGTAAGCCGATATGCTCTTGCAATTTTTGGCACCTGCTTTTGTTTGCTTTAGTTTCGATTCCACTTTCCTGAATGACTTCCCCAAGATGTTTAAATTGTGAAACTCGTTTAATTTCTTCTTCTTCTTCTTCTTCTTCTTCTTCTTCTTCTTCTTCTTCTTCTTCTTCTTCTTCTTCTTCTTCTTCTTCTTCTTCTTCTTCTTCTTCTTCTTCTTCTTCTTCTTCTTCTTCTTCTTCTTCTTCTTCTTCTTCTTCTTCTTCTTCTTCTTCTTCTTCTTCTTCTTCTTCTCTCTTCTTCTTCTTCTTCTTCTTCTTCTTCTCTTCTTCTTCTTCTTCTTCTTCTTCTTCTTCTTCTCTTCTTCTTCTTCTTCTTTCTTCTCTTCTTCTTCCTTCTTCTTCTTCTTCTTCTTCTTCTTCTTCTTCTTCTTCTTCTTCTTCTTCTTCTTCTTCTTCTTCTTCTTCTTCTTCTTCTTCTTCTTCTTCTTTTCTTCTTCTTCTTCTTCTTCTTCTTCTTCTTCTTCTTCTTCTTCTTCTTCTTCTTCTTCTTCTTCTTCTTCTTCTTCTTCTTCTTCTTCTTCTTCTTCTTCTTCTTCTTCTTCTTCTTTTCTTCTTTCTCTTCTTCTTCCTCTTCTTCTTCTTCTCTTCCTCTTCCTCTTCGTCTTCCTCTTCGTCTTCCTCTTCCTCTTCCTCTTCTTCCTCTTCCTCTTCTTCCTCTTCCTCTTCTTCTTCTTCCTCTTCTTCTTCTTCTCCTTCTTCTCCTTCTTCATTATTATTATTATATTATTATTATTATTATTATATTATTATTATTATTATTATTATTATTATTATTATTATATATTATTATTATTATTATTATTATTATTATTATTATTATTATTATTATTATTATTATTATTATTATTATTATTATTATTATTATTATTATTATTATTATTATTATTATTATTATTATTATTATTATTATTATTATTATTATTATTATTATTATTATTATTATTTTATTATTATTATTATTATTATTATTATTATTATTATTATTATTATAATATTATTGTTATTGTTATTGTTATTATTATTATTATTATTATTATTATTATTATTATTATTATTATTATTATTATTATTATTATTATTATTATTATTATTATTATTATTATTATTATTATTATTATTATTATTATTATTATTATTATTATTATTATTATTATATTATTATTATTATTATTATTATTATTATTATTAATTATTATTATTATTATTATTATTATTATTATTATTATATTATTATTATTATTATTATTATTATTATTATTATTATTATTATTATTATTATTATATTATTATTATTATTATTATTATTATTATTATTATTATTATTATTATTATTGTTATTATTTCATCGTAAGAGCTGTAGGCAAATATTAGAATACTGTCGTGGACCCATTATTTACGATAGGTGGCGACGCGCATAAACAGAAAGTCCAAGACAGAGATAAAGAGCCTGCAGATAAATATCAACACGGAGATAAAAGGCTTGCCGGCACAGATAACTTGAGACGTCTGGAACATCCCCGTTTCGTCTAGTGATAGAACATTCGATTTCTTGTTTGTTACAGAACAGCCTAGAATCCTGAATGGTCGCGTATAAAAAGAAGCCGTTTCTAGTATATCGAGTCAGTCTAAACAGGAGAGTAAACAGTTGTAAAGTGTTGTAATGAGAGTGGAGTTGTAAACAGATGTAATCAGAACGCTGTTTGTTGTGGTCATAGACCTTGGTAGATTGTGATTTGTGTATGGACGTAATGCTGATACTGAAGAATTGAACAGTGTATTTCTACGGAAATAAATAACATTTTGAATCTCTGCAAGTTGGTCTTTTAATTCTACGAACTCACAAAGTCACAATACTGTTTCCGCATGTTTCATGGTGTACTAATTATTCAGTGCGTTTGAACTAGTTCATGGTGCATGTACAACTCTTATCTGTCCAAAATCTGGTGTTAGTTCATCCCTGTTTAGATTCGGGTATTGTTGTACATAATAACGAACCATAAGTCTACATTTATTGAAAGTTTGCAACAAGTTTTATAAGTCCTGCGATTGTAATCTTTACATAGGATATAGCATGGATAGGGCTCACATGTTTTGGCTCGCATTAAAACAATCAAACATCATACAGAGTGATTTGACAACAGTGCTTACTCATATATTAATAATAAAAATGATAGATATTTTCCGTAATAGCTGCAAAGGAGAGTGCATTCATGTCATCACGCTGTTCCTCATAATCACTGTATGTGATGCGTAAGATTACACAGACAAGTATAACTAATTTTTTTCAAGTATTACCTGTTGTTTTTTCTGGTGTGTGAGCGAGAAAGAGAGAGAGAAATACCGAAGAAGATTAATTTAACCTTCAATTTTACCCTATATAGGACATTGGTTTCGTGAAATATCCTTCCTCAAGCATTTTAATTCATATGATTTGGTTGTTATCTACATAATAATATCTTTTCATTCTATTACTGTCAAGTCTATGTATTCAGAAAATGATTAATGTCGGTAATATAGCATATACAAGTTTGCAATGAATGCCAACGGCCATACCATGCTGAATACACCGGTTCTCGTCCGATCACCGAAGTTAAGCAGCATTGGGCGTGGTCAGTACTTGGATGGGTGACCGCTTGGGAACACCACGTGCTGTTGGCATATTTTTTCCCCTCTTTTCTGTTTTTATTTTTCTTCCTTCGTTTCTGAAGATGTTTCCTTTTCGTCATCGTTCACAATACCTTGTAAGCACATTACAAAACGAAACTGGAATATAGTAATAGGTTTTCGTGAAAAGCCAAATTAGTAAAAGGATAGAATTTCAGTAACCATGTTGGTAAACAACTATACTGATTTGGCTTTTCACGAAAACCTATTACTATATTCCAGTTTTGTTTTGTAATGTGCTTGCAAGGAATTGTGAATGAGGGCGAAAAGATGAAGAAAAGGAAACACCTTGAGAAACGAAAGAAGAAAAAATGAACGGCAAAATTCCATTTGAAAAAATAAAGTATGGTTTAGAATTGTAAAATTTAAACAAATAACAAGAAACATATCGACAAAATGCAAATGCAAAACGTATTTGATATAAATAGTGTGCTTTAACGAGTTCCATGTTTTTTTGTGTTTTAAGTTTGACTTGATTTCAAATTTCTCCAGGTTTGCGAGCATAAGGTTTCAGAGTATTCTTTTGTTCTGGGTATTTCTTCAAGCCTGTTTAGTCAGATTTCTGTTAATGTGATACACGGCAGTATGCCCTTAAAGAAAGAAATGATGTGCCCAGTTCCACAAAACATGACCAGGATCGATCTATTTCCGCTTGTACTCTTTAGTAAAGACGCATGTGCGACATGAAAAGTAATGTTGCCATGGGAATATCACAAAATAAACAAACTTTTCGGCCTCCACATTGCCAAGCATTCGTGACACACTTTTGAAGCCATTGTTGAAAGAGACGTCGCTCTCACAGTAAAAAAGTGAAAATCATGTGCAACTTAGAAACGCCGAGGTCACTCACAGCTAATCATTGTGGTACGTATTGTATTGGCAACTGTGTAAATCATAACTGAAATTCATAGGTAATTTAAAGAAAGGTCGAGAAACGTTGTCATTAACTTTTTGAAGTGCATAATACACTACGAAATAAACTGAAAATACATTTCTGACACAAAACAACTCCATAATCTCTTTATGACCAACAACAGGAAGTGATATCACCTTCAGTAGATTTGTTGGTAGCCTTTAAATTCTGTATTAACTTGATACAAAGATGTAACAAATGTGTAAATTCTTCTTTTCTTGTTCTTCTTCTCCTTCAAGCATTAAACCTCCAAAGATTTGTTGTGTGCTCCAAATGCATATTTATCTCACTGGGTTGCAATCTTAAGGATCCCATTTTTGTTTGTTTAGCATATATATTTGTACCCATGTCTATTTCTTTAAATATTTCAATAATGACATAGTATTCTTCTGATAGTCATCTCCCATAACCCTTTTCTCTTTATTTTATCAAATGCCTTTATAAAGTCTATAAATATTATATAAGCTGGATTAAACGCTCTCCTTTTTTATATTATTTGTTTGATTGTGAAAATAGTAAATGTGCATGACCTTTCTATCCGAAATCCTGTCTGTTCTTCTAAAATAATTATTTCAAATATATTAAGGAGCCTTTGATTCAAATATTTTGTACATAACTTATACGTACTGTTTAGCAAGTTAATTCCTCTATAATTTTCCTCTATATATCCAGGCCAAAGAAACTAAAGCGATACCCAGTTGTAGATATTACCCGCTGTATATTTGTTATGCAAATGTCTTATATATATTGACCTATGTCAAAATCGTAAGAGCTATTTTTTAAAAAATAAAACAAGCCATGGATAATTTTCTTGAAAATCCTCCTTTCGTATCCTTGGAAAATGCTTGTACTTAATTTATTTAAAATATAAAGATGGTGGGGGCAGTCATGTGGTTGGAGAGAAAATATTCGAGGGGAAATGTACTCTTTTAGATGCAGACTATCCGTTGCTTGACCTGTGCTTTTAAAACGAATATATTAAAATTGCTAGTAAGCCAATTCGCAATTTTGATATATTACTTCAGCTTTATGTCGCTATTTCCTGAAATTCCGCATTCTCTCCTTATAACCACATTATTGTGAGAGCATAATAAAGTTCAGATCCTAGATTGCGTAATGAATATTGCTAAGTTTGCATATTTTATAAGTTATTCCACAAAATCTGCATTTTGGCAATGTAAGTAAACTAGCTGTAGGAATACCAATTTATCTCAATGTTTCTTAATTTCCTCTTAAACCGTCGGACTGACTGTCCCTGGCTGTTGGCTGGCTGTGGTTAGCCTAAATCAGTGGTGTCATTGAGGGGAAACAGGGTGGTTACCTTTCCCCCCTCCTATTTAACCTTCGCAGGTGACGTAATAGATATGCACTGGGGCGAGCAAGAGCGTGCGGAAGATTCAGGGCGGGTTGTTAAACTATTTATACATATTTTTATGTGCATAATGTGAATTGAATGCCATTGTGAATTATACATGTATAGCTACATGGTAATAATTATTAGTTCATAATTTAAGTGGAGTTCTTATTCTTCTTAGCTAATAATTTATTAATGTCGGGATCTGTAACGGGACATGTTGACTGTGCGCCGCTTACTTGCATTTGTTTTAAACGCAAAGCGGTGTAGACGTACCGCAGTAGCCAAGGCCAGTCAGCTGTTCCCTGCACCTCCGTGGCAGTAAGCGAAAAACTGAAGGGGAAAAGGAGGGCAGTCATCCTCAATGGCACTCGTTGGCACCTCTGGCTTAAATGATTTAGTTGCGTGCTCACCCTCAATAAGATTTAGCCCCAGATAGGAATTAGGATAGGATTTTATAGGATGACTTGTTTGAATTGATAGGAAGTGAGAAAGACGGAACTGGACGGAACCTTTCTCACTTTCTCATTACGTATGTATGTGCAGCACACAACCACAATACTGTCGCGAACCCGTATCTACAATCGTGCGGCTTGTTTACACAAAAGGAACTGATAGGCGGGCAGTGTGAAAACCAAGAGCCGGCAGACGAAGATAACATGCAGATAAAGGTCTGCCGAAACAAACAAACTGAGATAAACGGAAATTTCTAGTTATTTCTTGACTGATAGAGACTGTTCAGGTTCTGGTTTATTTTCGAATAACCTAGAAATTATCAGTGAGGTATTTAAAGAGGCGACGACTGGCCAAGAGTTGAGTTGCAAGTTGTAAAACAGTGAGTTGTGTAACAAGAGTGATGTTGTAACGAGAGCTGATGAGAACTTGTTTGTTATTGTCATCGATCTTGGTAGATTGGTGTATGTGACGTAATGTTATTATGTGAGAATTGAACAGAGTATTCCTACGCAAATAAAGAACGATTTTTAATTTCTGCAAATTGGACTTTTAATTCTACGAACCCACAAAGTCACAATACCTATAACCTAGTAGGTACCATTAAATCAAAACTTCTATCATTATCAACTGCCATAAGAGAACGAGATGGTATCTAATGTTTCTAGACATGGCGTTGTTTTGCATAGCGTAATATTCGTAAGAAGAGTTGGCCGCCGGTAATTTCTTTGAATTGTGATGGTTGATTCAACATATAGTACCTACATATCATAAAGCTCATAATTGGAGCAGGAGTGTGAAAGCCGTGAAAGAATATAAGACTTTTATTATAAAATATCGCTGTTGAATGTTTTAAAGGCACAAAGATTTCCACAATGCTGAACATAGAAATAGCACAAAAATAGAGATTGATCTTTCGAAATCATGGTTTATCAGGATAAATATCACCCAATCTGGCCGCCCTGTCTCAACTCTAATAATGGGTGAATCAACGTAATCGGAAGGAAAGCTGAAAATGATGGTTTAATGGGACCCGGAAAGTATGCAATTTAATAAAACACTTGAACTACAGATACCTGACGTCATTACATGCAAATAAACACGTGCGCGCGCGCGCACACACACACACACACACACACACAACACACACACACACACACACACACACACACACACACACACACACACACACACACACACACATCCTTCTTGCTATAGCTACACCCCTGTGAAGACTAGAATGTCTTTAGAAGTAGCAGGAGTTACATAATGTTGAACACAGCACTAAATTTGCATATGGTAGGTTTAGATTGACCAGATTTCATCAAAAGAAAAGGGGCAGATAGAAAACTTGTTTTGAAAGGTACTTAATTTTATTACTACACTTAGGCCTACATTTCTACTAAGTTTTAGTGATATTTTGAAACCGAGTGCTGTATACTTTAAGCTTATCACTGAAATCTGCCAACAATGCTCTGTCCTTTCTTGTGACTTCAGATTGTTGGGGCAGGCGTGTAAAAAATGAGCCCTGCTAACCTAATGCATCGCTCGTATTCTTAACAAAATTGACTTCCACTGGCTGCAAACCCGTTACAAGAAATAGAATAGCATAGAAGAGAGTTTATTGAGCATATTTGACCATGGTTTAAGTGGTACTATTTTATAATGTGAAAAAAATATATTTCTGTAACATTCTAGGAAATTTGTTTTTGACAAATGTTCAATTAATTGTGAAAAATATTACATTTTTGTTTCTCGATTAAAGACTTGGATAGCTATATGAGAACAAAAAGAAATCAGTACATCACCAATCCAGTGTAATTTGCTTCTCATTTAGGTTCACAGTCTCTATCTCGCAGGCGCAATAACAGGGCAAAGTTATCTTTATGCCAAGAAAATTTTCTAGAAAGGATGAGGCTCTGCAGGTTACCATATTGACCCCAAGCAATACCCTTGAGGTTACATAATTCTCTTTCGCTTTTAATTCAAGCCCAGTACTCCAGTTTTTCTTATTTCTCTGTAGTAATATTGTTTCCAACAGAAGATAGAAAAGTGCTACAAACTAAAATGTAAATTTCTCATTTGAAAATAAGATGAAATCAAATAATTTTAAAATTGGCGAGTTTTCTATCTATTCAGAATATAATACAACTTAGGCTTAATTCAAATGATTGAAATAACTAAAAAATACTAGTTCTTGAGTTTTAATATTCTCCCTGAAAACCAGTGATGCATACTTCAGCGTATAATAACAGTAATAAATACTTAATAACATATTTTGCTTTCTTTTAATGTTGATTTAATTAGGGCTGAACTGAACATGGATTGAAGGGGCTGGTAGTTAACCAAAATGTATCCTTTTAGGTCTGGAAAAATCTCACATTAAAATGACTCACCTTAATTAAGATTCAAACTTCTGTTAACTAGGCACACCTGACCATTTTACTACAGAAATGACAAGTCTTTTTCTAAGTTTTTGTAAGAATAGTTTGTATAAGAGTAGAGAAAGTCATGTGAGTGCTCACATAAGATTTTTTCTTGGCAATGAGAGTAGAATTTCAAAGCCATTACAAAGCAATAAACTTTGAAAAGATTTAATTATTGCTTTAATTTTTTTATTTTAATTAAAAGAAAAGACAATCTAATGCCCTCACTTTTATTTATTTCAGGAAGAGCAATAATAGTAACCACTTTACTCACAATTACTACTGCAGAAGTGAATGCAGATTGTAGCAGTGATGAGGTAATTTTACATATTAATATTTAAGAACATTAACAATTGTAGCAGTTCAAATGAAAACCCTTAATAACAAGCTTTTTTTCAGTGCTTATTGTTCTATTTTAAGACATTTTTAATATTAACATCTTTGGCACAATATTATGGTTTATACTGCAGATTTTGTGCTGATTACAGCCAAATAATATTGTTACATTAAGTAGTGGAACTTCGACAATTACACCATAATGTTACAATCTACTTTGTAACTGGGGATGTACCTGATAAGATGAGGAAGCCAGATGGTAGAGCAGTGATGGGGTAGAGACAATGTTAGTTCCATTATATGTATTGTATTGTGTTGTATTTATTTCATCCTTTGGAACATAATACGTATGTTATAGGACACGTCAGTTCAAGATACAAAGATAAATATAAAAAGTTACATAAGACTAACAACTGTAACAGATATAGGATCCAACAAAAGTCTAAAGTAGAAAAAGCAAATAAATATAAACTATATAAAGACCATAGAGAAATGCTATATAAAAGTAATTGTTCACAAATGTGGAGTTTACTCTACTTCATGATTTAATCAATTTAATTCAATTCAATTTATTTTGTCCTTTCGATTGATATCAGACACATCATAGTATAAAAATTACATTCATGGCTATTGTCATTATTTGCAATCACTTAAAACTAATTAACATTTAAAAACTCCTACAACATTTCCACAGCTTCACTGTCCCTACGCTTCTTCCAAGTTTATACTTTGATTTAAAAACTCATTTACAGAATAAAATGAATGTTGCAGTAAAAAGAGTTTTACTCCCTTTTTAAAAGTATAAGGCTCTTTATTTGTTTAATATATTCTGGTAGCCTGTTGTATAATCTTATACCTTTATTGATAGCACTAGACCTGAAGATTTCCATTCTACAACTTTGAATGTGAAAGTCATCTTTCTGACGTGTATTGTATTTGTGAATATCGGCATTTTTGTAATTTTGTATTTGTAGTTTATTTTGTATTACATGGATCACTAATTCCAAAATATACATACATGCTAGAGGTAATATTTCATGTTTTTTGAGAAGTTACTAGGTTTTAATTATAAATAATAGATTACAAGAAAGATTATAACATTCAACAAAGATTATAGGAACAATAATAATCCCCATGAAGGGTTTACCTTAGGAGATGTGTGTCATGCTAATCGAGGATGCATATGACTGGTGGATGACATGGGAACCGTATTCAAGATTGACCCCGAGAATGATCTAAAGACGAAGAACCCAAAATAAAACCCACAGCTGCAGAAATAATCAACCATTAAATATTAACTCTCCTAATATGACGTACCTTGCACAAAATAAGGCAAATTCAACAGCACAAGCTTTATAGGCATTTCCCAAGCAAAATAAGCATTTCTATAGTTCTCAAAACATTTTGGCTAATGCAGAATGCAGTCAGCATCTGGCCACGTGCCCATGATTGATATGAGCAGATAGGAAGTTAATGTCATAAACTCATGTCATGAGAATTCTTGTATTAAGCTGTTCTCATGGTCAGCAAAAAGAGGGACTTTAGATACCTTAGAAAATGTGTAAGAAAGTCAAGAAACAGGAAATAAGCATTAACTAATAAAGTTGTAAATTTGACATGATTCCAAGCATTTCTCAACTATCCATGTGACAATATGCTTGTAAATACTGAATTCCTCTAATTATGGCCGCGCCGTGGCTCAGTGGTTAGACCGCTTGGCTCTCACCAAGGCGGCCCGGGTTTGATCCCAGGCGACCGCAAAGTGAGATTTGTGGTGGACAACACGGCGCTGGGGCGGGTTTTCTCCGGGACCTCTGGTTTCCCCCGCCATCTCACTCCACCGCTGCTCCATCTTCATCTCATGTATCATCAGTGTCACCGCCTGCGGTGCTGTATGTAGTAAAAGCAGGCGTTAAACACTACACATTCATTCATTCATTCATTCATTCATTCATTCATTCATTCATTCATTCATTCATTCATTCATTCATTCATTCATTCATTCATTCCTCTAATTACTATTTTATTATAATAAAAACTTGATGATGTGCTCTTGCTAATGTTACTGTCTAATTCATTACTTTTTATATACAGTTCTGAATGTTTCATATTATCTCAGTGACGTCAATTTAACCTTGGTGCCATGGATCTAAGGGTAGCCTTGGATTTCATTTGAAGCTCTAGATTGATAGGAGTGTAGGGATGCAATAATACTTGTCCTTTAATTCCAAATCTGTCTTTAATTAACCATGAACTTCTCTAAACTACAAGGGTTATTAATAATTATTTGGCTGCTGCCAACAGCTAGAGTTACCTAATTGATGATAGAAGAGCATGGTGTTTCATTGTTCTATTTCAGAGATGAATATAATGCAAGTGATTAAAAGAACCGAGCATCATAGAGCTCTGTTGAACATGTGATAGGCAAAGACACAGGGATTTCAAAAAAACTTCTTTCTATATACAGTTGGAGGTAGTTATGCTAGCACTTCAGTCACATTCACATCCACAGCACATTTCTAAAACAGGTTGTACCCTCCGGAATATTTAGCAGTTGTTGCTCTTGAATCATTCAAAACTTTCCTGCTGACATTTGCATCCAGGAAATTACTTACTAAAATTTATAAAATATTTCATTCTTTCGCTTAAAAAAACTTTGTTTTCATTAAAAATAATAATTTTCACAACATTGTATTGTAATTCTGCATAATTTTACACTTACAGCATTTCTAAATTTTATTCAGAGCAATGTATTGCATGAGATAGGAGCAAACGTTTTAAAAATCATAATGTTTTGAAGAGCTATTGATTACTGGGATTCTTTATAAGGAGAAATTTTAATACTCATATTTGCAAGAATGTGAAAATTTACTTCTATACTCCATCTCCAGAGCTAACAACATGCCACTTAACTCTAAATAGGTTTGTTGAACATGTACCATTATAAAAACAAGTATTTGCACTAAGAGCTAATCTGTGTTGAAATTATGGTGATCAGTCCTGAGAGAATATTGGTTAATATTTATTCTGATATAAATTAATGATCTGTATATAAATAGACTGTACATGGTCATAATCTTCAATTTAATAAATAGTGGTTTACATGGTTCTTTGCTATTTTTATTTAAAAGTATTCGTAGTGCCTTTTTCTGCAATAGAAGAATCTTATGAACCTCGGAAGAATGTCCCATAAATGTATTCCATAGTTTATCTGTGTCTCAAATAATGCAAAGTATACCTGTCTGAGAGTATCTAGTGACACGAGTGACTTAAGCTTCCTAAAAGTAAAGATTACTCTGGATAATTTAGTGCACACATTTTCAACCTGCTTTTTCCATCCAAGTTTTGAATCTAGGCAGAAACCCAAGAGTTTAACAAATGGCAATTCATTTACCCTCATATCTGACAAACTAAATGTAAAATGCTGAGTTTTCTGTTCGTTTAACATTAGCTAATTAGCAGTAAACCAGTTCTTTGCAGTATTAAAGTTATGTAGCTCTAAAAGTTTTAATTGATTATGATCTGAGTGCGATGTTATTAAAATTGTATCATCAGCGTACATAACTAGGTCTTCTGGCAAATTATATACCAAGTCATTGATTAATAAAATAAAAAGAAACGGACCTAAGATAGACCCTTGAGGGACTCCATTGATTATTTTCCGCACCTCTGAACATTTGTTTGCAGTAGCAACCATTTGCCGTCTGTTATTTAAGTAGGACTTTATTAGCTTTGTGTTTTCACCTCTAATCCCATAGCGCACCAGTTTACATAAGAGTTGTTTATGTGATATACAGTCAAAAGCTTTAGTGAGATCACACAATACTATGGACATATTTTCTTTGTTTTCCAAAGCAGTTATTATTTCTTTTGTTAGATACTCTATTGCCAATGTTGTAGATTTATTTTTCTGGAAACCAAATTGCTTGGTAGTAATAATAGAGTACTGATCAAACCATCTTAGCATCTGTTTATACATGAGTGACTCAATAATTTTAGAAAAAATTGGAACAAGACTGATTGGTCAATAGTTGTCCACTGTGTTTTTATCCCCCCCTTTTGTATATAGAAATAACTTTAGATAGTTTTAAGTATTCAGGAAATAGCTTATCTGAGATGCATCTATTAATAAAAAAAGTCAATGGTGCTACTATTGTTCCTATAATTTTGTTTGACAAAAAAGTTGGAAAGACCAAAAATGTCTTGACTATGTGAACAAGAAAGATCAGACACTGCATTTAATACTTGTTCGTCAGTTACATTTTGCCATTCAAAATCAGTATCAGGAGAAGCGACTTTTCTACAATATTTTACCACTTCCGATGAATCAGAATCAAAATGTACAATAATGTCCCCCACTGACCGAACACAATAATCATTAAAGGCATTTACATCTATAGTTGTATTATCATCCTTATTAATATGTGCCTCTTTTTTAATTTATCCAAGAGTCGAGATTTAACTGTATTGGAGCACCACAGTGAAGCGAAATAATTATTAATTTTTAGATGAATTGTATTTATTACACATCTGCTTCACTTTCGTACCTATTTTGAGGACATGTTTCGCAAATCATCGTTTGCATCTTCGGCTCTTATGCGACTAAAGCTTGATACAATATAACATTGGCACCAAAAAACAATTACAACATTAAAAACCTACTTCACAGTAATAATACTGATAAAATAAAACCAGAGGAAAAGTCAGGCATTTACAAGATTAAGTGTAAAGACTGTGAAAAAATTTACATAGGGAGGACAAAAAGAAACATAGGCACTAGAAAGAAAGAACACTTCAGGCACTTTAGATACAAAAATATTAAGTCCGCAATAGCAGCTCATTTCTGGTCTGAAAATCATGAAATTGAAGATAGCACCGAATTACTAAAATACGTACAAAAACATAGTGAACTCGTCATATGGGAGAGAATATACATAGAAAAACATAAAAACCAACTAATGAACTTTGAAATCCCGCCAGAAGAGAATCCCACATTTAAGTTCATCACTAAATCAACAGATGGCAGCAACAACTCCAGAATTACCCACACCACTGGATCAAGCTTTGGTCGCGTAAGAGCCGAAGATGCAAACAATGATTTGCGAAACATGTCCTCAAAATAGGTACGAAAGTGAAGCAGATGTGTAATAAATACGACTCATCTAAAAATTAATAATCATCCAAGAGTGTTTTTAAGGAAGAATTTGGAGACACCAACATCATAGAGTAATGATGTTGTCCATTAATAAATAGTATGTCAACTAAACTTGTGTTTATTATTTCTTTTGTTTTGTATGTCACCTGTTATTTACGTTCAGATATATATATATAGAAACCTCTCTTTGACCTCCAAATTTAAAATTATCCCTTCTATGATGAATGAATGTACTAGAGAAGGTTATATGTCATTCTGAAACTAGCCTGCCTCAGTAATGTATATGGGGTTTTCCCTTATCCTAAAAGACAAATTTCGGGGAACTCTAAGCTCTATGGACCCTAGGCTCATTTGAGCATCATTTCACCCATTTCATTCAACGTCTGATATGACAACATTGGAGGACGTACATTTAAAAAAAAACAGGAAATCTGAAACTAATCTTAAGGGGGTCCAGAAATTATGGTTGTGCTGCTTGAAAGGTTTTTATTATTTTTTTATATGCCAAGAATGATACTTCTTAAACAGAAGAAAACTTAAATGCCTATTAATATATTTTATTGACATTTTGTCCAAGTTTACTGTATCAAATTCACTACCAAGTAAAATAAATATTCAAACGTGTATACTTATACCTTTTTAAAATCACTATATATTTGCAAAATATAATTTATTACCAGTCTTCAGTTTCACTTTTGCAAATATAAAATAAAATAATTTCTTTTTCAGGGAGCAAATGATTTAATTCCTTGTGGTGGTCCAGATTCCTTCATAAACCTGTAAGTAAGTTGTGCATGATTTATTGCTTAAAAATGTAACATTTAAAATAAATCTTAAGTGCATTAAGGGTAAAAATTATTGAGAAAATTATAGAAATAAAAAAGAGTGAAAATATTTATCTGTAATACTAACCAGGTATTATCATTTCGTTATTTAGAAACATTTAAGAGTGCTAGAATACTACATTTAGGATTAACCTAATAATATTTTGCCTTTTTGGTTGTACTATATTAGTACCACCTGAAGCAACAAAATTTAACTATCAACTATAATTTATGTATTATTAACTATAATTAATGTGTGTTAATGATTAAAACAACAACTTAAAAGTTAATGTATTCATTAGATATGTTTCTATAAACAAAGAGTTCATAAAAGACATTATAATTGTCCAAGCTTTTTGTAGCAAGAACGGTTAGTGGCAATCAGGCAAAACCTTGTTATTGGAACATACTTAAAAGCTGTTTATGTTTCTTTGTTTAAATCACATTATTATAATTCAAATAAATCATTACTTAAACGTACACCATTTCTTTCTTTCAGTTGTGGTCTCTGTGTTGGTGGTAACACAGGTCGTGCAGTAACAGAAGGTGTAGATCAGTGCCAAGTATGTCATGGAAATAATGGTTGTGTGGATTGTGATGGGATGATAGGTAGTGGCAAAGTAGAAGATGCATGTGGAGTATGCCTTGAACCTAATAGTGAGCTGTTCAACAGTAAGTTTTTATTTTAGTTTATTGATGGAGATTTATCATTTCTTCACACTAGCCGTATGTAGGCTAAGGTTTTTGATAGATAGAGTCAACATGAAAAGTTCAGTGCCATGTCTGGGATTTAAACCACGGATCCCCTGGTTTCCATCCAGTTGCTCTAACCCTATTGCTCTAACTCTGTCTATCAAAAACCTTAGTGTACATACAGCTAGTGTGAAGAAATGATTAATTTCCATCAATTAGGTAACTAAAATAGTAAGAGTTAAATGATGAAGCCTGGGACTCAAGTACTTACGATAGCAAGTCGCCACAAATGGTGTATCTCGAATGCACCTAGTGGTCTACCGGGGAAATATATGAGTCAAATGGAGAATTTAATGTCATAACGGCCAGTTTGCTATGGTACCTCAATGGGTTAGAGTAACTGGACGGAAACCAGGAGATCCATGGTTCAAATCCCGGGCCTGTCACTGAATTTTTCATGTTGACTCTATCTATCTAATAAGTTATTATATTTAATACTATAATTTAATATTTCATATGTTATAATTATATTGAGAATGTTGGCTATTTTAATATCTTATTGTAGTTTGATACTTAATTAATATTGTAATGTGGATTTTTATTCATAATCAGTAGTAGAATATGCATGCAAATATGTATCATACTTAATCAAGGCTTCACAGGTGATTAGCCATGTCAGATGTATGAAGGCTGAGCTTTCGGCTCAAAGCTTCAGGTCTTACATATATCATAATATTAAAAAATGGTGAACACAGCTCAAGTGTACTGTTTATTTTGTGTTCCTTACCAACACAAATACAGACTCTTGTACATCACCACCAAAAGAACAAGGCCATTAGACCATAGCAAGCTGTAGTGGAATGTAAATTACTGGATTTGATTGGCTACTAGGAAATATGTTCATTTCAGTAACCATAAAAATATGGATTTGATTTTAATATTAGCGTATTTTGTATCTGATGGGGACTGAACTTGGAATAGTGTTGCTAATTATGTCAACAATCCTGGAAACTGCAGATTTATAATTAATATTGGTCATCTTTTATTTCTTCACATCACTTCTCACCATCCCACAGTATTGTTTGCCAGATTGTAAGTCATATGATATCAAGTTTTGTTGAACTTTCTCCAAGTGTTTCAAAATTATGCTACATACATACATAGATACACATATACACCAATTTTTATGTTATATATTGACTGTAGGGACCTTATTAAGTAGTAATAATTACTGATCAGCTAAAGAAAAAAATATTAGTGCATTTGGGAATAAAAGATGAATTTTTGCATTAAAAGTTCAAAATATGCATTTTCCCCCCAAATATGGATATATATAAATTATTATACAATTGAAAAAAATATTTGTACTTGGTTTTCTGACACTTTGTCACTTAATTTATATATTATTGAGGGACTAGTTTCACAAGCTGTTGTGTCCATTTTCAACCTCTATCCAACTGCCATCTGGTGTCGTCTGCTCTCTTCTCTTTGATGGTGGAACTATGAATTTCCTTGCAAATCATCTACTGGTGGGATTTCAAAGTTCATTACTTGGTCCTTATTTTTCCATGTGAATATGTTCTCCCATGTTGTCAGTTTATTTTGTAACTATTTTTAAAAACTATTTTTAGAAAAGCTTATTCTTCTATCTGCTTTATTTGGTTATTTCTGAGTTGTCTACTTCAAATAAAAGTATGACAAAAATAAACTCACAAACAGTAAAATTCCAAAAGCTGTAGGCAATAAAGTGAAGTGAGTTGATTGTCTAGTCTTGCTATTATTCATATGATTTATTTTCAATATAACAATTTTTTTATGGTATTTACTGAATTTTCTCAGAAAATTGTTTCATAGGTATTTAACAAATTAAAACAAACATAATAGTGTACTGCTTTTAGAAGCTAAATGTCGTTAGATGTTCTAGGTTCGTTTTTTGTAATTTCATATATATATATAAAAACAATAATATTAAGACTTTGTAAGACCTCTGAGAACTTAAGTTTGTACCATTTTGATAATTAAAACATGCACTCTCTTTGATATTAAATTTTCAGATTGCACCAAAATTACCAGCATAACTCCTAACATTCTAGATAAAGCAGTTGATAAAACATTCACTGTTAGTCTAAGAGGAGCAGGATTAAATCCAGTTAACTTGCCAGATATAGAATGCAAGCTGAATCCTTCTGGATCAGAGGAAGAAAAGCAGGTAAATTAACACATTAGAGGTAAAATAACTGTTACAGTCTTATTCTTTGATCTTTCACTAACCTCTAGAGGTGATACTTTTAGATCAGTAGATCGTTTTCTTGACTTTCATTTGAAGGTGCTCTTGCATGTTTACTTCTCAGCATTTACAAAGGATTTTATTTTACCCATTTTATTAATTTTCTTGCCTCTTTTTCATTTATTGTTATTTTTTTCTACTAATAGTTTAGTTTAGTAGTTCAGTTAGTTTAGTTGTAGGTTGTGTAACAGTTGTTTTTGTATGGCTTTGAAAATGAGTTTTGTTTATTTGCTTGGTGGTGTTATTTGGAATTTGGGAAAAATGTTTAAAAGTATTATAATGTTTATGTTGAGTGTGTGGAAGTAGATTATAGAGGGAAAATTGTACAAGATATGTATATTGGTTGGTATAAGTGACGTCAGTATAAAGAAATGAATGGTTGCTATGGAAAAAAAAAATAATTAAGCTTCGAGATTTAACTGTATTGGAACACCACAGTGAAGCGAAATAATTATTTATTTATAGATGAGTCGTATTTATTATACATCTGCTTCACTTACGTACCTATTTTGAGGACATGTTCTGAACTCCAGAATTAACCACACCACTGGATCAAGCTTTAGTCGCATAAGAGCCGAAGATGCAAACAATGATTTGCGAAACATGTCCTCAAAATAGGTACGTAAGTGAAGCAGATGTGTAATAAATACGACTCATCTATAAATTAATAATCAATAAGCTTGCTTGTGGAAACAGGACGCGGAGAAGATGAAAGTTTTTATTTCGGAGAGTGGACATGCAGGAGTAAGCAATTTTATGTAATCAACGGAAACTGTTTATTAAGGAAGTAAGGATTTATCAATATGCTGGAGGTAACCTGCAATGATTGGCTAGGAAAGAAAGTTCAAGTAAAATGTAATCAAGATGATACAGTTAAATTATTAATATAATATAAAAATTATTTGTGGTTGGTTTATTGAAAATGGATTGAAAATGGAGGCCAGGGCCTTTGAAACTAGTCTCTCATAAATATATGAAAAAGTAAGTGACGAGTGTCAATAAACCAACCACAAATAATTTTTATATTAATTTTGACGTCACTGTTACTAAATTCCTCCAAACACACATCATCAGTTAAATTATATTTACGAAATTGAACTTATCCAAATTTTATTTGCTTCACTTGTAACCACCCTTGAAAAGAAGAGATCTTAAGACTCATATTTAAGCAGATACAATATTCAAGAACCAGTTCAAATTACACCGAAGGAATCCTGTACATATGGCTTCTCAACCAGGGGCTTTGAAATAGTCAACCTGCATCACATCTTCGCCATAGAAATCCTGTTACAGCTGTGATAGTATTAATCAGTTCGCTTAGGGTCTGCAATTGTTTAATGCACATGTGTTAGTTTGGCATTAGTTCCCATTGGTCAAAATTTGGGACATCTGTTATGCACTGGTTCTGAGAGTCTCTGTTGGGATAGAGATTTAGCGATTAAAGAATACTCCTAATCTGTGATCCTAACGTAGTCCATGTATGCTGTAAAAGGTGACTAAAATGGATACACAGTGCTTGGGGGTATAACTGAGCCAACCTGACTCCGGGGATATAAATAGGAGTCCTTCCCTCCAGGTTGGGAGCCCTGTAAAAAAATTATTGTTAAACAAATCTCAGATAAGCCTTGGAATGGAAAATTGAGAGTCTGAATGTGAAAATGGAAGGCAGAAGATGGAGATGAATGGAGGCCAAAACTTAGAAGTTCCGAAAGGGGCTGTAAAAATCATGTAATAGTAGCAGTATACAGATGCAGTCAGAGTTTATGCAGTCATGAATTATTAATGGAACAAGCCATATTTATTAAACATATAATATGGAAATATTGTTGGATATTATTGTTTTCAAATGTTAACCATTTAATAACTACATATCAACAGCATACCTGATATTATTATCATTATACAGCTCTGGGATGATGAAATATAAACAAACATATCAAAAGCCCTGCCTACTGCAACTAAAAGAACACAAATTAAATTATCACTGAAAGGAAGTTGGAGCAGAATGTTCACTATCAGTTATTCAAGAAAATTACAAAAAGCATATGCTGTGATATTTAAAGGTTACTGCTTTTTGGGTGCAATGATGTTTTTGCTATAGTTCAAGGCACCACTTTATTTTGTTTTCAGTTGTCCATTTTTTACAAAAAGAAAGGATAAATTCTCACTTTTCTATATAATAACTTACTGGTCAAAGGTGCAGATGTTATTGACATTTTATACCAGCAAAGCATTTTAAAATGATCTGAAAGTGAATGCTTATTTCTGAATTGGTCTCTTTCTTTGTATTTTTATGCACTGAAATCTGATTAAAATGTATGTACCCTGACAAAATATAAGATGTATTTAATTTTTTTTGTAAAGACATGTAGTCCCTTCCAGAGACAAAACAATACATTTATATTTGAAGTATAATTAATATTCTTTTAGATTTTGCCAGTTGAAAAGGCAAGCATTGAAGATGAAGTTATTCAGTTGGAAATTATACTTGGTGATCAATTAGGAATGTACCAAGTAGAATGTACTTCCAGCACAGTGGGACCTATAGATACCCTCCAAGAAGTGGCTCTTAAAGTGGTAAACAGTGAGCTGTTATGTATTACAGATGCTAAGCCCCTCCAGGTGAAAGTTGACAAGGAATTTCAGGTGAGTAGCATTCGTGAAAATATTAGATTATAAACTTAGCTTAATTTAGCTATGATTTTCTTATAAAAATACTCATATATTATGCACAATATCTACTAAGCAAAAATGTAACAACTTAAATGCATATTTATAGTAACTGTGAGTCAGATCATCACTTATATTTAATTTTGGCTTAACTGGTTTCAAAAGCTATTACTCCCATCATTGGAAGTGGCTGACTGGCTTTTGGTGACATCCTCTTTGTGCTGGTTACTTATCTGACTTAGTTTATTGTTGGTTACTTCGAAGTATGACTTTTCTTTTTAAAACTAGGGCATAAAAAAGATTAATATGAAGTTCACTATTTTGTTTTATGTATACAGGGATTAATAACATATATAGGTTTATTATTGGTACTGAAAATAACATTTTTATTAGTATATATTACATTAGGTTATGTAAATTATTAATTTTTGCTAAGTTTTGACTTTTAGCTGTTGTGGTAGTCATTTTTGTACAGCAGTACTTAATGACTCATGAATGTTTTCTCAAAGAGGCTTGGAAACATTATGGAAAGCTTCTCTTACATATACAAGTTGTGGATTGCAGACAAGAGAGAATGTGCTAATAGAGGACATTGGGCATAAGACAACCATTAATCTGTGTGTTTAGGAATACAATAGAGTCTCGATTATCTGACCTAAACTGGCCCTGAACAAGGTTGGATAACCGAAAATGTCGGGTAATACAAAATAAGTTGAAAAATGGAGTAAAACATGATAGGTATTCTGTATTATTAAAACTATTGTTGGTTTTGTGGTATTTACTGAATAATCAAACCAATTCTACATGCAATATTGAACAAAAATAAGCTTCAAATGTCTTAAGAAAGGAAGCTTATCAATGAAGTTTGCTTGACTGCTGAAAGATGTTTCCTTGCTGCAAGATTTTGCCACTGACTAAACATCAATACCTCATTCCATTGCGTAAGGACTATGATACAATGAAGCACAACATTAATATAATTTTTAGTCAAACTAATACTCAATGCTCCACTTATTGCTAGTATTTACTAGAACGCATTTCGTTAGGACCTTCCAAACATCATCAGCTGTTGTCGACTAATGGACGTCGGTTCGGTGAACTCCTCGAACCGACATCCATTAGTCGACAACAGCTGATGATGTTAGGAAGATCCTAACGAAACGCGTTCTAGGTAAATACTAGCAATAAGTGGAGCATTGAGTATTAGTTTGACTCAAAATTATATTAATCAACACCTCAGTTGCACTTGCCACCAGCTGTTGCTCCATGTATCTTAATGCTATCTCTAAAGCACTTAAACTGTCAGCGTGACTCATCTTCTTCTCATTTTGTCCTTCAATTTCCCATTTTGCTTCATCCTCATTGTCATTACAATTCACAAAGTCAACAATATCAGAGTCTGTGAGTTCAAACTGTTGATCTTCTGCACACCAGCTACTGGCATCTTGAGTGGTAGCATCCTCACAGTCAGGAATGCGGTCCAGAAGGGAACAATGTCTCCCATGTCTCCTTGTACTATCTCTTTTTTATTTTGATCATTACCAAACAGTATGTTCCAAGACTTTGCTAATGTCGTCGTTTTGATTTCTGCCCAACCCTGAGCCTCCCAGTATGCAATGTCTTTCATGTTGATAGATCTTAACTTTTACATCATGTCCTTGCCATTGTCCATTTCCTCTAACAGGGACAAAAGGAGTTGTCGCCGATATTTTCTTTTCAATGTTTTCTCCACATGGGCTCCGGGGTAATGCAGTGGTTTCGTTCGTATTGAGGGTCCAAGTTCGGTTCCCAGCTCTGTGGTGTCAATTTTTAGTCAGCCCTATCCAAGCCTTCACCTCTGTCTAGCTCATGTGAAGTGTCCCCTATGCTCAACGTGGCTCGGAGTCCACAGTATAAACTATAGGCCCACTCGCTTCACCGTCATCTTCGCTATCACCTTGTCATTGGAGGCAATGGACACCGCCCTCTGGGTGCCTCCATCTGAGAAATGGGTCCTGTCATCATGTGATGGGACAAGGTTACTCCGAAGGCCATAGTTGCCATATGGAAACAACCACTTTCTTCCTTTTACTTGCCATATTGTACTCACAGGAAATGAAAACAATATCGTCCGCACCCAAGCTATACCTGCACAGTCATTGAAGGTTCGAGGATGCACATCCTGCTGACCAAGCATTGGTGAGAGTATGTTGGATAATATGGAATGTCAGTTTACCGAAGGTCGGATAACCGAGACTCTATTGTATGTAGCTGATGTGGACCACTGTTGCATATACTCATCTGCAAGTGACTGTTAGAAAGATTAAAGAGCCCTCAAAATTTATTTTCCACAGGCAAGGAAAACATAGGTCATGTAGAAGCTCCGTTGAAAATGCATCTGTAAGTAACTAAGTTAAATGTAGAAGAGCCCTTAGAAATTCATATCCTACAGGTCTTTGTAATATTACACAAACACCTTCATGTAATGAAGATTGTTGACACTGGACCTGTAAAGTAAAAGCTGGCATGAGGTGAAAGGTGTTAGAAAATGGTTGTTGTTTTAACACTAGTACCTCCTCTTGTGTGCACAACAGTACAGATGGTGAAGGATGGATATACCATTATGTCCAGGAATCTTAGGGGAGTTGATGATCCAAGTTTTCATAAATGATAATCCATTTTGAAGATGAAAAGGTGCTGAAATATAGATCATAAAATGGTATGCAGTTTCTTCTTTGCAAGTGGCCATTTTGTAACCATTTCAGCTTGTTTAGTAACTATTTACTATCTTAGTCTACTTACTCTTGTGGCATGTTGAACTTGCACTCCCCATGACTTAAACATGAGAGACAAGGATTAGTGGCCTGTTGAGGATCAACAAGCATTGAATCAGAGTGAAGAATCTGAAAAAGGGGATTTCTACCATAATAATGCCTCTGTACACAAATTGCATTGAAAGTAATAGAATTCCTTTAAGGTTTCATAAAAATTTAATGAGAAATTAGTATATATAATTTTTTTATTAGTATATAAAATGTGTGTAACCCAGGTGTGGTCCCATGTCACTTTTTTATGTTATTAGCAATTAAGAGAAAGTTGAGAGCCTGTAATTTCTAATTTTCAGAAGTGCTGATAAAGAAGTTATTAAAAGATTGATTCCAGAGATGTGGCTTTGTAAGGAGAGTAGGAGACAGCACTCCCCAAAGAAAGAGGCATTGGTGGTATATAACAGATTTTGATTGAGCACACTTAAAAAAAAGTTTAATCCTTTTAGATGCTGACTTGACACACATTCTGAACATAAGATTAACACAAGTTTTACTAAAATTATTATTATAATTTTCATTGAATATAAAGTTACTGCCTACTGAATTGTTTTAAATATTAAAGTGACCTGTTTTTTCTTTCATATCTTTCAGCATTGTATAATTACTTATAAAACACTATATTTGAAATTTATAAAGATGTAACTCATGGTGTATGAGTCCGCAAGTGAGCCAGAGCCTGCCAACCCACATACGCAAGGTAGAGGTGGGCAATCATCCAACTGATACGGGGAGGAGGTGTGGTTGGCTTTCTAGACAAGGGTTTTTTTTTTTTTGTTGTTGTAATTTACGTCCTCCAACGTTAAGTCAGATTGGACGATGAATGGAATGGGTGAATGGGTGAAATAATGCTCAAATGAGCCCGGGGTCCATGGAGCTTAGAGTTATCCGACATTCGTCTTTCAGGATAAGGGAAAACCCCGGAAAAACCTTATCCAGATAACTCACCCTGACCGAGATTCGAACTCGGGACCTCTTGAACGTGAGGCAGACACTCTACCACCACACTACCGAGGCGGGCTAGACAAGGGTTTGCTGCCTAGCGTAGCTTCTCAATTTCCTCATGATGCTGAATGGGCACTGGTCCTATACCTGGGACTTAAAATCTGCATCCCTTAGGGATGGGATCAATCCTGGATGCATTCTGTGGCAGGAAACCAAAGCACAACTCTCTAGTCCACTATGTCAAGGAGCAGGATGTATAAAGATATACAATTACTAGTATGCTTAAAGGTTTTCTTTGGTTAAAAAATACCTGTAAGAAATGTTAACCATGCTGTGGCATGATAAATTATTCTATATGTATTTATAACTTGTAAAGTGTTTGAAACAACTCAATTTGCAGGTGAGGCTAGATTTTTTTGTTATCATAAATGTGTTCTTTCATAAAGTGCTCATTAAATTGCTTAAGCAAATCTTTTCAGGTGACCTTGGTTGTACCAAATTTGAGAAGTTCAGACCAAGTGGTGTGCTTTGTGCGCTGGAAAGAATCACCTTCTTCAGAAATAATAGAACCAGAAAACATAAATGATGGCAAGATTAAATGTGGAAGATACGTGGTTCAAAGAGCAGGAATCTTGGAATGGGGAGTTGCATACACATGGATAGCTGCTGTGGATGGGTAAACCTTGCTATTTGAAAAAATATGATGTATATATGTGAAGGAAATTCCTTTATCTGATTATCTGTGTTGGTTTTCAGAGAGAGCTGTACATCTCTTGCCCAGGTGGTTGTCACAGCTCCGCCTCCAAATGTTATGCGTGCAGAATTCTTTGATGGTTTACGCAAAGTACGTATTACATTTGACCATAATGTGTATGGAAGTGATGACTGCTCTAATATCTTTGCATCAAGTACTCTGACTGTACTCGGTGAAGGTAAGCTCATTTCTTGCTGTAAGTATTGACCTGTTCCTTTGCACAATCTTCTGTTTAATACATGATGCAGCAATTTTTTTTTTTATTTACTGCCCATAGACTAATACAAGTATTGAGCATTGTCAATATATAAAATACAATTTGCAACATTAAAATACAATTTACAATATTAAAATAAAATTTACAATATTAAAATTTACAACATTATGTAGCTTGCAAAAATTCATTTATATCATATACAGGATTATTTAAAAGGTATTTTTTAACACATTGCTTAAATTTAACAGCATTGTTTTCTCTTTTAACATAGGCCAGAAGTCTATTGTACATTTGTAATCCTATGAACAGGATTATATTAGAACTTGATATTTAAATTCAGCATTTTCTAAGGATGCAACTAGGATATTTTCAAGGAAGTCCCCTCATCATAAACAGTTATATTATTAACAATTATTATTTGCATGATTTTTTTTTTATTTCTTTTATTTAGTGAAAAATGGCCTTAACAATTTTTATTAAAATATGATTTAGTTGCTTGTATGACAAATGAAATATGTATCTTGAATTTTCTGCAAATGTCTTATAAAGTCCTCTTCATTCTACATAAATAACTTTTGTATGTGCATGTTTTGGAGGAATTAATTAACAGCAATGTCAAAATTAGTCGATAAAACTATTTGTAGCAGTTCTTAATGCTCTGTCACTTACATTTTTTTTTTTTTTTTTTTTTGAGAGACTACCTTCTGAAACTAGTCCCTCAAAAAATGAAAGTTTAAGTAACAGAGTGTTTAAAACCGACTATAAATAGTTAATTAATTTTTAGATGAGTCGAATTTATTACACATCTGCTTCACTTTTGTAGCTATTTTGAGGACATGTTTCGCAAAGCATCGTTTGCATCTTCTGCTCTTATGCGACTAAAGCTTGATCCAGTGGTGTGGTGGGTGTGGGTAATTCTGGAGTTGCTGCTGCCATCTGTTGATTTAGTGATGAACTTAAATGTGGGATTCTCTTCTGGTGGGATTTCAAAGTTCATTAGTTGGTTTTTATGCTTTTCTATGTATATTCTCTCCCATAAGACGAGTTCACTATGTTTTTGTACGTATTTTAGTAATTCTGTGCTATCTTCAATTTCATGATTTTCAGACCAGAAATGAGCTGCTATTGCGGACTTATCAATATTTTTGTATCTTAAGTGCCTGAAGTGTTCTTTCTTTCTAGTGCCTATGTTTCTTTTTGTTCTCCCTATGTAAATTTTTTCACAGTCTTTACACTTAATCTTGTAAATGCCTGACTTTTCCTCTGGTTTTATCTTATCAGTATTATTACTGTGAAGTAGGTTTTTAATGTTGTAATTGTTTGTTGGTGCCAATGTTATATTGTATTTCTTGAATATTTTTTGGAACTTTTTTGTGGCCCAGGGGTGGTAAGTAAATTTAGCAAATCTAATTTCTTGTTTTATTGGTGTGAGAGCTGTGATCTGTTTTAATCTCTTTTGAAGTTTGAATGATTTTAGTTTTTTATCTACAAGGTTTTTTCCATATCGATTTTTAATTGCAGTTTTTAAGATTTGATGGTATTCGTTTTGATATTCTTGCTGGCTGAGGGGTAGATTTACTAATCTGTGTGTGAGACTGTTGATGGTGGCATGTTTGTGTGGAATCGGGTTGAAACTATTTGCTTTGATGTAATTATCTGTGTGTGTGTTGCTTTTCTATGGATACCAAATTCTAGTTTTTCATTGCTTTTTGTGATTTTAAGGTCCAAAAAAGGTAGAGTACAGTCCTCTTCAGTTTCCACTGTGAATTGTATGCTGGGTTCTTGCAGGTTGAGTAGTTTCAAAGCATCATCTATTTGTTTGTATGGCACTATTGCAAAGATGTCGTCTACGTATCTGTACCATGTTTTAAAAATATAAGGGAAGGCTTTAGTTATATGTGTTTCAAAAAAGCTCATGTATAGATTGGCCAAAAATGGTGATAGTGGGCTTCCCATAGCTAGTCCTGAAATTTGTTTATAATATTTTCCATCGAAGACAAAATAATTTTGATGTATACATATTTCAGTTATTGCCAAATATTCTTCTATTGCATTGGCATCTAGGTTTATAGAGTTTAGCCATTTTTTCAGTTGAATCAAAAGTTTGTCTAATGGAATGCTAGGAAGAGGGAGCGGACATCAAAGGATACTGAAGTGTCATGAGGTTTTAGTTACATCATGTATACATCTCTGAGATGTAAATAGTGTAATCTCCCAATTGTGTATTATATTCTCCCAAAGTTGCACGTTTGTCCTATTATTGGTTCAAAAGTTATAGCCTATTGAGAGTTTAGGTTTTGGATTGCACTACGCATTCATCATTTCTGAGTAACTGTTTTTGGTTTGAATTTTCATATATCTAACTTTTTCCAAATCATGCACAGAGTATGGAAGTGAAAAGCCTAGCAACCTGCTTTTTAAAACTCTGATTTGCTTACCCTAGTATATTCTTGTTATTTCTTATAAAATGTATAATAAATGTTTGGGAAGTACCTACCAAGGACGAACACTCTTTTGTAAGAAAAGTTTGTAGAAGAGTGAGTAAAGAAAATCATGTGAATACAACACAGAGATTTTGCTTTTATTTGGTCCCATTTCATTATGTTATAATGCCAGATCATGGATTTCAAACTAAATCTGGATTTCTGATGGTGGTGATTTATTGCTTTAGGCAAATGAGGTAAATCCAGAGAAAAGAAGTAATAGCTTTTAGGGTCTCATAGGTCATTTGTATTTTGTGAAAGATAAATCAGGAATGAAAATGTTAACGTACACTTTGATACTTCTCAAATGCATCCCATTAATTTACTACTGAACATGCTTATCAATGAAAATGATAACATATTTTATGAAAAGTTTCTTCTTCTTGAAGTAAACTTTCTTCTGGGCTTGTAGGTTGTGGTCAAAAAATAGGAATTGCTCCTGATATTTGAGGCATACTACCCTCTTGTCACTGAATGACTGATGGACATCCAATCCCAATGTTTAGAGTTGTGCCATCCTTTCCTTCGCCACTCATTGGTGAAGGTTGTTTGGCAGCTTAGTGCTGGTATTTATGCAATGTATAGTATGCTTATCTCTTCTTCATGGTTGAAATTTGCCTTATGTTTATATATCTCTGTCTCCTCATAATAAAATCTAGCATGAAATCTCTCTGAGGAACAGATAAGCTGTGTGTCTCTAAAGAAAATATATTAAGAAACCAACCTTAGAAGGGCATGTTCTGCTACTGCTAATTTTTTCTGTGTGCCCCAATCTGCCAACTTGCAGTAGCGTTTGTGTTCTTTTAATCTTTTTCTTATACAAGATATAACCTTGTTCTTATTTCTCATACCAACTTGGTTGTGCCTATATAGCCTTGACCACAGCTACATAGTATACTATAAACACCTGCAGAACTGAGAGGTGGCCATTCTTCCTTTGCAGATCTTAAATTTCCTTTTCTTCTCCTATTGGGATTGTGGACTGTTTTGATGTTGTATTTGGACAAGAGCTTAGACAAAATCACAGACCGCATAGGGAATACAACTGTCTTCATTGGCTCCTCTAATGATGCTCAACACAGATTGAGCAAAGCATCAGGAGCAATTCCTACGCTTTTACTTGGTCTACAAGCTCAGAAGAAACTTTACTTCAAATGGATGCCAGCCTTGAAAGTCTAAGCACATAGATAACTCATTTATACATAACTATTTTCGTTTTCTACAATGTAAGGTTGCATCACTTTTTGTAACAATATAAATGGTTTTCTTGTGTATTGTAGTAAGGACTTATATGTCTGATAATGCCCTTTGTGTTATGTGTTATGTTCAGTATTTCAGTGTGGTACAAATAAACTAACAAACAGTGTAAACCAGAGAGCTAGAGAATGGAAATAAAATTTCTGCTTTTAGGTGCTTCATGCAGTTTTGTATCAAATAGTCTCATTATAACATTGGGGTCAAATTCAAACATACAGCCAAATTCTGAATTGGAATTTCTGAACAAAAGCAGAGTGATGCGCACACTATCAAATCCAGCGCTGGCTTCTCCGGCATCTGGCAAGATTGTGGTATCTCCTCCAGATACAAAGGTAGGTAAGAGTTCATTTTGCTATTCGTAATTAGTCTTTACGAAAAGGAGTTACTAAGTTATGTGACTCACACATTTAATGTGAATTCAAATATTTATGTAGTACATAACATTAGATCAAGTATCTAAAAAAAAAAAAAAAAAAAAAAAAAATTATGGTTCATAAATTTTATGAAATTTGGTCTTCTATTTTCAGGAAAATATTCCAAGATACACAGTAATTGCACCAAAGTTTGTATGTTCAGATGAAACCATTGGCACTGCTTTAGGAAGAACAACTGTAATGTCAAATAATTCCTCAAATACAGCTTCATCATCAATAAGGTAATCAACTTCTGTTATGAAATTCTAAGACAAAATAGATTGTGTTCTTTAAAAGCAAGCTGAGCCAGCTTTAAAAAGTCTGATAGACTTTAAGTATGGGCTTTATAGTTTAAACACTATTAGGTTAATCCATGGGATTAATGGTTGTTTCATTAGTGAAAGAACAGTTGACCTAATAGTGGTTAAACTATAAAGCCAGAGACTTGAGGTACTTACACCCTGTAAGTACTGCCATTAAGTTATCTCATCTCATATGAGTTTGAGATCTCCTAATGGTTTACCAGAAAACATACAAGTCAGTTGGTGAATTTAATGTGTGCTATCATATTGCATGGTATGCTCAATTTCTTCTTGGGCAGCAAGCCAGGTGAAAAAAATGATTAGAAATTGACGTTTTGGGAGTGTGCAGCTCTCCCATCATCATATTTCTTATGCAAAAGAGGGTTATAAGAATCATTACTAACACCCACAACAGATGCTCCTGTAAAGATCTTTTTACAAGATTGAAGATATTAACGCTTCCTTGCATGTATATATTCTTGATCCTAAAAATCTTTGTATGCAATCGTGCCTTATTTGCAACAAATAATGTAATTCACAAAATAAACACTAGACAAAAGTATAATATCCATTATCCCAGTGCTAAACTTTCTTGCTTCCAGAAAGGTGTGCATTATGAAACTGTCAAAATATTTGGCGCACTTCCTAATGTCCTTAAAGAAGAAGTTGATAATTTCGGTGCTTTTAAAAAAGCTGTTAGAGAGTACCTTTGCTCAAAATCTTTTTATTCTGTAAAAGATTATCTGAATGACAAATTATCCTGATAATGCTTCTGTAGCTCTATAAGTAGTATCTAACTATTCCAATGACAAATTATTACTAATAAATATTTGATGCAAGTTGAAAGTTTATTTTTAATGTATTTAATAAATAGCAATGAATGGTATCCATTGCAAAAAGCTTGAGACATACTGGCATAAGCCAAGTGAAAGCTGGTTTAAAAAGTGTTTGATTTTGTATCATATATAATTATCACTACTTTATTTTCCATATTGTTGTTCATATTGCCTGTATACTATAATATGTGTCTTATGTTAACTTTTGTATATATATGCTATTAAACTTTATACCTCTGGACATGTTCAATGTTCACAGCCTTTTCTGGCTACAAGTGAACCTACTGAACGCAAATCAATCTAATCTAATCTAATCAGGATATTTATTAAATGTTATAACCACAAATGAAACACTGGATATAACACAAATATAAACAAAGACAAAACACAAAATTTGCATTACTGAACAAAAGACTGTTTTCAGTAAATTAAATGCCAGGTCAGGAGATGGCGTGGGTATAGAAAATTAATTGGGTTAAAGAAATGTAACTACTTAACTTGATTATCAAGCTGTATTGATCTGTGCTCTCTAAGTCGACAGATTTCCATTTTTAAGGCCGGTTTTCAAGAGGAGCTGAACTGAAATCTAGCATCACGATTAAGCGTGCTCCTTTCGGAGGAAATGGCCAAAGCCTCCTTAATTCTCTGCTCCCAGTAACTGTTGCATATTGCCAAGATGCTCATCTCCCGAAAATTGGCTCTATGGTCGTTATCGAAACAATGCTCTGCCAGCGCAGACTTCTCACGTTGCATTAAACGAATGCTTTCTCAAGTTTGTTTATTCTGGTAGCAATGGTCCTTCCAGTTTGTCCTATATATGGTGTTCCACTTTTAATTTACTGAAAACAGTCTTTTGATCAGTAATGTGAATTTTGTAATGCTTTGTCTATGTTTATATTTATGTTATATCCAGTGTTTCATTTGTGGTTATAACATTTAATAAATATCCTGATGATGGGAGAGATGCACACTCCCAAAGCGTTGATTTCTAATCATCTTTTCACCTGGCTTGCTGCCCGAGAAGAAATTGAGCATATTCATTGCTAAGAAAGCTTCAGGTCTTATGGCATGGTAGCTCAGAAGTTAGAGCAATTGGTTGGAGATCAGAAGTTCTGTGGTTGAAATCCTGGCTATGGGAATTTTTCAGTCTGACTCTACCTTTCCAAAACTTATCCTACAGATGGCAGGTGTGAAAGATAAGATAAGATAAGATAAGATGCTTTATTGTCACATACGCTTACAGATAGTGAGTAAAAACTCAGTAAACAGGTGACTCGTCAACAGTAGAAAATTTAAAATAATAATAATAATTACACAAAATAACAATAACACTAATAATATAAATACTAATAATACAAATAATATAATTACTAATAATATCAATACAACTATATACAAATATTGTTATAATTATGACATGCCCTTGGAATAATATTGTCAGAATATTAGAATTACAAAATGACAAAAAATTTCATTATAATTCAATTTTATCATCCATATATTCAATAATCGAGTAGTAGGCTTTGTCCATTAGTAAGTTATTTATTGCTTTATTAAAGCATTTGAGGTTTTTCATTTCACGGATTCTTACAGGTAATTTATTATATATTTTTATTCCTGCATATTGTGGGCTTTTTTCATACAGTGCTAATCTGTGCATGGGTGGTTTTAGATTATTTTTATTTCTCGTTCCATGATTATGTTGCATTTGTGAATTATAAATTGTATCAAAATTTGAATGGATGTATTTATTTATTTCATACAGGTATTGGGATGGTAAGGTTAATATCTTCAGGTTTTTGAACAGGTTTCTGCATGAAACTTTTGGTCTTGATTGAGTCATTATCCGAATTATCTTTTTTTGACTTTTAAAGATCGTTTCCCATCCCGTAGAGTTCCCCCATAGTATTATTCCGTATGTCATCAAAGAGTGGAAGTAACTGAAGTACACTATTTTTCTTGTTTCGAGGTTTGTTAATTTAGTTATGCAGCTCATATTGAAGGATGCACTGTTTAATCTTTTGGACAAATAACGGATGTGATCATCCCATTTTAATTGTTGATTTAAAAAAATACCCAAAATTTTTGAGTTTTCTGTAGGATTTATAGCATCAGTTGTGATAAACCTCTCAGAATTCTTTCCTTGAGTGCTGAACTGCATAACTGATGTTTTGGAGGTGTTAAGTTTGAGGCCATTACTCGTGAACCACTTCTGTAGGCGAGTTATAGTTTCACTTAAATTGGTTTTTAACTCCTCTAGGTTGTGCCCATTGAGTAAAATGGAGGTGTCATCAGCATACATAATTGTTTTCCCCTTTATGGAGTTAGGTAAGTCATTTGTGTAAATTATATACAGTAGGGGTCCCAAGACACTTCCTTGTGGGACTCCTGTTTTTATTTGTTCCCAATTTGATTCAACAGTTCCCTTTAGATTATTAATGACTGTTTTCTGTTTACGACAATTAAGATAATTTTGAAACCAATTTAAAGCAACGCCCCTTATGCCATAGAATTCTAACTTTTTTAATAATATATCATGGCAGACGCAATCAAAAGCTTTAGAATTATCACATATCAGAACTGCTGTTTGTTGTTTCTTATCTATCATTTTAGAAGCATCATTTACCAAGGTAGTTAGGGCTGATATTGTTGAGTGCTTTTCCCGGAATCCATGATGTGAGTTACTTAACTTGGTGAATTGTTCAAAATAAGACATGAGTTGTGCATGCACAATCTTTTCAAGTATGGTGGAGAAAGTTGGAAGGATAGAGATAGGTCGAAAATTTTTAAATTCGGCCTTCGCTCCTTTGTGTATGGGTTTAACTAGGGCGTATTTCATTCTCTCTGGAACAATACCCGTAGCTAGGGAATTATTAATTATTTGGCTCATTGGTTCGCTAATTTCATGTTTTATTTTCTTAATTAGAAATGGTGACAGTTCATCCCAGCCACAGGAGGATTTTGGTTTGAGTTTACTGATAATTTCAATAATTTTTCCTGGTGTAACATTTGAGAATTGAAACTGGGGGGTTAGCATTAGGCAATTATTATTATACAATTCAGTTATGGCATCTTGCATTGATGGGGGAGTATCTCGAATTTGATTACCAATATTTACAAAATAATTATTTAATGATTCCGCTGTGTCAGTACTCATATTACTTAAATTGTCTAAATTGTTTGTACTGTTTATTCCTAATTCCGCCTTTATTATTTTCCAAGTTGCTTTGCTTTTATTATCTGCATTTTTTATGAATTTTTCAACTGCCATTTGTTTAGCCTTCTTAATTACACGTTTGTAGATTTTGCAGTAAGTTTTGTAATACTGAATAAAATTTGTATCTGTGGTGGTCTTATATATTTTGTGGAGTAGCCTCTTGCATGTGCTAGATACCCTAATGCCCTTAGTACACCAATGTAATATGTTTTTTTTAGCTACTTGTGGCCTAGTGGTTTTTGGAAAGGATTCATTAAAGCAGTTTAGAAGCTCCCTAAGAAAAGTGTTATAGTTTGAATCTACTGATGCCGCGCTGTTCCAGACCCAGGATATGTTTCCAGCTTTTTCTTTAAAAGTCAAAATGTTTCCTAAGCTAAATATGCGTCTGACAGCTATTCTTTTAGGTTCTCTTTTAATTTTATACATTGCTGGTAGTCTTATGAGGGCAGCTCTGTGATCTGATAGTCCCGTTTCCAAAACCGTACATTCGTTGTTGCCATAAATTTTATTTGTTAGTATGTGATCAATGCAGGTTGTTGACGCTTTGGTGACTCGCGTGGGGAGAGTATGTCTAAAAGCTAGGCCATGGGTATCAACAATGTCTATTAACTCGTTATTCAATTTATTGACATTTTCTGTCTCTTTACAGACAATGTTTTTTAGGTTACTGCCTAGATTTAATTTAGTTTTATAAAGATCAATATTACAGTCCATGGTAATTACTAGTTTTTTCTTTTTGTCATTCTGTAATTTTGTTAGTAAGTGTTCAAATTTATTAAGGAATGTTTTGAGTGTATGATAGTAAGGTACCCTATAAATACAGATCACAATTAAGTTCCAGTTAATAATTTCAATGGCAGATAATTCAAAACAGCTATCTGCACTTAATGTCTTAAGATCATGTCTTAATTTTGCATGCTCAATTAGGTGATCACGTACTAGAATGCAGGAACCACACCTATCAGAATGGCTCCTGGTATAGAAATCTACTACAGTAAATCCATTTAATTTATTTAGCAGCCAAATTGAATCTTTACTCAGCCAGTGTTCATTAAGGCAAATTATTTCAATTTTCGTGTCCACCATTTCATCAATTAGTATGTTTAGGTCATCAATTTTTGTGAGTGAACCTTGTAAATTTAAATGCATTAACCAGTAATTGAACTCATTTATATTAGACATTTTTGGTACACACGCAGTGAGGGTTTTATCAACATTTCCCAATTTGGGGACACCTACTGATCCAGTACCAAGTTTCCCTGAGATTGGTGTCAACACTGCAATATCAGGTTTACATGTGTTTAATACTATTTCTTCAATTTTGTTGGATATATATTGTACATTTTGATGAAATAACCTTATTGTTTTACTATTAACAACGTTTATATTTACTACAGGAGTGTTTGGTTTAGTTTGAGTGAAAACTGTTTCTGTTACTGAGTCAATACCATTTGCTTTAACATCCACCACCTTACTAATTAGTTTCCCCTTAATACCGAACAGATTGCCCTATTCAACAGGTTTCCAAATTTGAAGGATCCCCTTCTATTTAAATGAACTCCGTCTCTAGCAAAGTCTCTATCTTCTAACAATAATTTGCATCAACCAGTAAACAGTCCCTTCTTCTCACATAGCCAGTTAATTTCTTCATTTATTTTCATAATTCTCCTAATATTTACATCCCACCTACGAAGTACCCCACTTATTATGATTTTTGTTCTTTTGATTTCGATCTAATGTTGTTTACAAGATCCATAATGTCCCCCATTATCTCTTCTGCCATTACTCCATGTTGAATATTGTTCGTACCTGCATGTATCAGCATTACGTCCGGTTTTTGCTGCTGAAGGTTCATCTTCTCCACTTTTTCTTGCAGCTCGCCTACCTTGATTCCCGGAAAACAACGTACTTCAAACCTTTTTCCCGACACAGGTTTCCCGAAAACTTTAGTATCGAGTCGCCTACCACAAGCACATTTTTGTTTTTTTATTTCTGTTTCACTTTCACAATGTTTCACAATGTTTCACAATTAATTTCTATTAATTGACATAATACTCATCTAAACTGCAAAGCAAGGAACTTAAAGTACTTATAGCCATAGTAAGTCACTATTGAGGTATTATCTCATGTATATAAATGAATGTGTAATACATAATGCCCGCTTTTACTACATGCAGCACTGCAGGCGGTGACACTGGTGATACATGAAATGAAAATGGTGAATGAGATGGTGGGAGAAACTGGAGATCCCGGAGAAAACCCACCCCAGTGCTGTGTTGTCCATCACAAATCTCACATGCGGTTGACTGGGATAAAACCTGGGCTGTCTTGGTGAGAGCCAGAGGTATAACTGCTCGGCCACGTTGTGGCCACATCATGTATATGAGATCTCTTAATGGTTTACTGGGAAAAATGCGGTGTCAGTTGTCAATTGGAGAATTTAATGTATACTGACATGTTATCATGGTAGCTCAGTAGGTAGAGCAATTGGAAAAATATCAGGAGATCCATTGCTCAAATCTCGGCTCTGGCATTTAATTTTTCAAACTAATTCTATCGAATTATGATGCACTTGAATTTGAATTGCTTTATTCACTCTGGGAACACTTTCATTATTTAGGCACAGCTATTTCTTCATCACTGTCATCAGATCATCAGATACAACCTGAGAAAATAACCTTGCTTGAACCAACTTATTAACACCTTCATAGCAATAATGGATTCCAAAAATATTGATGTCTATACCTGTACTGTTTTGCGCTATGAAAGCTAAGGTACGATATACAGAAAACAGTGGCAGTATATCTTAACATAATATAAATATATAGATGAGTAAGTAAATCATATTTTATACATGGTGGCCAGAAATATGTGAGGAATGTGAAAAAATGTAATTGAATTAAATGTTAATGGAACAAGTTTTATGCCTATAGTATTTAACATATAATCCGTGAAAAATTGTAGAAGAGAATAAGATAATATACCAAGTGAGTCAACTGCCCCTATTTATTTTTGAATTTAAGCAACATGCTAAGCGACTTATGTGACATACCTTTAGAGTGCCTTCTTATGGATGATTTGTAGAACAGTTTAACAAGAGGGGTAGATAACTGTGCATAAGTGTTGTATGGGACAGAAAGCAATCACTATGTATGTTGACTCGAAAAACATCATACCCAGATACAGAGAGCTGCAGTAAATAATTTTAGACCAGTTTACGAACTTTATTCATTAGCATACTGCCACACACTCTGTAATGAGCTCAAAACATTCTACGAAGCTGTAAAAGTATATAAATATTCGAGGTGGGTTCTGAGGTCTACAGTTACTTATTTGTATACAAACTTTCCCTCGCAAGGTAGCATTGGCTAAATGGTATTTATACAGGTTACTTCACCACTCTGCCACTGCAAGTTGGGTTCAAAATTCTTTGTGATCAGTTCAAAAATTTTATTTCCTTTTTGTTTTTACCTGTTAGGGCTTATAATTTTGATATTATAAAACAAATAACATTTTTATAACATTATGGGTATTTACAAAAATACAATAATAACCATGTTTTCCACTGGCAGATAATTATAAATGTATAGTTTGTAGTAGATATATTATTATGGTTGGGTATTGTGCTTGATCCATTCAACCAAGTTTCAAACATTTGATGAATGCAAAGTGAAACAAGATTAAGCATGAAACAAAAATTATTAGATTTAATGTTGTCAACATGCTCCTAAACATGAAAGCCAACTATGTAACATGGTTTACCACACCAAATATGGTGCAGAATATAAAGGTCACAAAGTTAAACGTGATCTCTAATAAAAGATAAAGATGGCCCGTAGTTGCCCTTTAAAGGGCATTGGCCTCAACTACCTGCCTGTAGGGTGAGCTCAGCGCAATTTATATGCTGAGCTAATGCCTGTAGATCCCTAATTATCAGATTGTAATTCTTGTGTCTTTGGCTCACAGGAGAATCAATAGCAACAATAAGTAATTAATGACTAATGTACAGACAATAAAGACTAGGAGAAAGCAAAAAGAAACAAAGATGTTGTTTCGAACCTAACCTTTCTATCACATATTCAGCAAGCTAACCCATTCAGCTAGCTGTCATGTTTTCTATGTTGCTCTTTAGGAAAGCATTCATTTATCACCTTGGTAGTATTATATGCATGAAAGATGTAACTTGTTTAAGCTTTTTGACAGCTTCTTGGTCCTCATTCAGGGCTGTAAGTATTAATGCTGGGTGCATATATTACCAAAGGGCAGAGCTGCAAAACTGGCTTTCTCATCTGGTATATGTAAGTGCAATAGCAAGGTTCACCTGTGTTACAATACATCAATATTCAACTTAAGGATATTCTTTAGCCCAACAGGCATCTCTATATACCTGTAGTTGAATATAAGGGTGCTTATTTCTTTGATTTATATATAAAGAAAACTAAAGAAGTGAGACCAAATAGAGAAAGAGAGAGATAACAAGCAACACACAATGTAAGATCGATACAACTTAGTCATTTAAATATATAGATAGTACATTTGTTAAGAATAATGGAGTCCTGAAGCTATGGAGGGGGCGGGGAGAAAGGCAAATGGTGTTATATCCAGTTTAGATATCTAACATTGTAGCAAGATGCACCAAAATTAAAATTGTTAATAATGTGAAATCTGCCTATTACATAGCTGTAAATGTGGAAAATAAGTGAAATTATTCAAAGAAAATCACAAGAAAATTATAAGGAAAGATTATCAGATAAGTTTCAGATTTGGATTTATGGAAAATAAAAAAATGAAAAAGAAATTACAATACAAATAAAAACAATTAAGTGGAACTGAACAGGACACACTATGAAAATAAAATAAAGCAGTAGTAAGCTTTGGAAGTTGGTAAGAAATAGGGGTCCAATGGAAATGCTTTGTGAATACTCTATATTCCTCACAAAAGAGATATAGCAGATTCAGTGACTGATTGATTGATTGATATTTCATTGAAGAACCTCTGTTCTGAATTTTCAGGATAAAACATGAATTATATATTGCAAATTTACTGCTGTGTATTAATGAATATATACTTTCTTAATTTAAAATATATATGTTTTACAGATTGGTGCCAGATGGAGGTCAAAATTTGAGATACAATTGGTCTGTGTTCTTTAAAGCTGAGAAAAAGGATCAGAGACATAATTTGATGGTTTGGAAAAGTGTGAGAATGTTTCAA
>CM060957.1:106402159-106596151 GCA_030765055.1 Mantis religiosa | reverse complement strand
GGCTGTGTTGTCAAAAAATGTGTTAATATTTTTATGACATAAATTCTTTTAAAATATTCAACAAAAAAACACAACCTTTCTAAAGCCAAGAGTTTACCCTTTATAATTTCCCCACAAAGACCCATTCCCTCCTGAAGTGGGAAAAGATACTCAATATTAGCTATCTACAAATTTCAACAAGAGATACCATTTTGTTTCCTGTATTAATAGTTAAGGCTGCGTCATGGTCAAGTGGTTAGACCGCCACAAGGTGGCCCAGGTTTGATCCCAAGTGACCACAAAGTGAGATTTGTGGTGGATAACACGGTGCTGGGGCAGGTTTTCTCCGGATACTCCAGTTTCCCCCGCCATCATCCTACCAATTGCTTATCATCATCTTTCCTATATTTTCATCTTGCCCTCATTCTGTCATCCACTTCCCTCACTCTCATACCAGGCATTGAACTGATCACCCATCCTGGATTCTCTCTCTCACTGATCCAAAGATTCTGTTCCTCAACCTGCATAAGGGTTGAGAAGAACAAGAATAGCCTAACACCACATAGTGGTTAAGAGGGAAGTTAAAGAAGAAGATTAATTAATAGTTATGAAGATTACCTTTAGACAGCAATATTCAGGGAGGTTTTGACATCTTGGTTATTTTAATTTCCTTTCCCATCATAAGTATGGCTTTAGTTCTGTTTAAAGCTCTTAACATCAATTATATAATTTTTTTAATTTGTTTTAAATCTTCTGCCTAATTTTATACTGTTTTTGTAGATTTTATATTGAGATTGTTACTTTCCTTTTTTTGCATTTTTTTTCTGCTTATACCCGGATTTGGCCTCAGTTAAAATCATTTATTTTTGGGTAGCAGTGTATTCATATATAAACAACTGACCTATCTTCCTTCCAAAGTAATTAAATTATAGCTGCATTTTTATTTTTCATGTACTTCCCGTTTAGTTAATGGAAGATGTGGAATATAAAGTGAGTGTGACTGGATCTAATAATCTAGGGTTCCAAGGAGAAGAACAACAGTTTTCTCTGCAGGTAGTAGATAGGAAAAGTGGAGCAACACAACTTCTTTTAGAGGGTCCAAGTACAACACGTAGCATGAGTGATTCCATTTTTACAGCAAACTTAATCAGTTGTGAGAATGAGCAGAACATGATGGATCCTTCTGTGAAGGTAAGATTTGATAAATCACCTAGGTTATGCAAAATTATGATGTTCATAGATGTTTACTTTCTTTATTACTTAACTATTATCTCAAGGGTAATGAAATACGAGGGTCGGCTAATAAGTCCCAATCCTCATATAGAGATGGTGCCATTGTGCCATTTTGACAGATGGCATTACATAGTTTAACTCTAGACTAGCTTGCATCCATAGTTACAGGTCAATAGCTTGCTTAGTTTTTGAATGACAGTATTTTAAAGAAGACAAGTGTAGAGGTTTCTTGAAAATGGAGGATTTGGAAAAACGAGCATTGATTAAATACTTCAATTTGAAAGGCTTAACACCTAAAGAAATCAAGGAGGAAATGGACAGTACATTGAAAGACCCTGCCTCTTCATATACAATGATTAAAAGGTGGGTTGCAGAGTTTAAAATGGGTTGTATGAGCACTAGTGATGAGCCCTGTAGAAGTTACAGCTCCAGAGATCATTGAAAAAATTCATTGTTTAGTACTGGAAGATCGCAGATTAAATTTTTTTTTTGAGATAGCAGAGGCTGTAAACATAAATAGTTTAATGTTTTGGGCTTTCACAAGGTGAAAGCAAGATGCTTTCTGTGCAAGATGTGTGCCGCATTTTTTGACATCTGATCAAATTTTGCAAAGAAAAGCTGTTTCTGTTAAGATTCGGTGCTCTACTGTAAAAATACCAGTGAATTTTTGAGATGGCTTATTACCATGGGTGAAACTTGGATACATCACTACACTCCAGAAAGTAAATCACAGTCAAAGCAGTGGATTTTGCCAAGTGAACCAACTCCAAAAAAGGCAAAGTCAAATTTGTGAGCTACAAGGCCATGGCGAGTGTTTTCTGGGGAATTATTTTTATTGATTGCTTGGAAAAGGGTAAAAGCATTACTGGTGACTACTACACAAGCTTACTGCAATGTTTAAGTAAAGAGGTGAAAAGAAAAAGACCTCAACGAGATGGTCATTGATGCGTTAAAGAGCTATTTTGAGGACCATGATAAATCAGACTACAGAGGTGGTTTAATTAAATTAGAACACTAATATGATAAATGTATTAGACATTCATTTTTTTTTTCTTTTTATTGTGAGGCCCGAGACTTGTCAGCCTATCCTATGGGGTATGGAGTAGCTAGTTTGGAGGAAAGCACTATTATTAAGGAATATTTTCTTATGTAAATGAAAAGCAAATGAGAAGATTCCTGGACACAAAAAGTAAGGGAATTTATGGAATAGATAGGTATAGGACATATTTGAAGGAATGGGAAGTGTTGTTATAGAGGCTTTTGGAAAGAAGTAGAGTCAAGACTAGAAGATATTGATAGACAAGTTATTTTTGCTAGCACAAGGGAGAAAAGCTTGAGGATATATAGAGAAATAGAGACAATTTGGGGGAGGGAAAAGTACATAGAAGTGTGTAATAAACTAGGGCAAAAAGGATTTTTTTTAGTAATTTATTTATTTAGTAATTTATTTACTGCCCATAGACCAATACAAGTATCGAACATTGTCAATATATAAAATACAATTTACAACATTAAAATACAATTTACAATATTAAAATTTACAACATTATATAGCTTGCAAAAATTCATTTATATTATATATAGGATTATTTAAAAGGTATTTTTTAACACATTGCTTAAATTCAATAGCATTGTTTTCTCTTTTAACATAGGCTGGAAGTCTATTGTAAATTTGTAATCCTATTATATATGGATCTTTATTTACAGATTTTACATTATAACTACTATAGTGCAAGTCAGATTTTTTTACATCTAGTATAATGATTGTGTACTTCACTATTTAATTTAGTTTTTTTTCTGGTTTATTAAATTAATAACTTTATATATGTATAAAGACACAACAGTAAACATCTTTTCTTTTCTAAAAACTTCTCTGCATGATTCACGCATCCCCATTTTAAACATTGTTCTGATACATTTCTTTTGTTGAGATTTGTTACATTTGTTACAAACGTTATATTTGTCTGGGTGAGATTAGGAGTCAGAAACTTGAAAGGTATTAGATATGATAAGGATAAAGGAAAGTACCCAATATGTATAGCAGATGATACAGACTGACATAGCATACTATACTGTAAACAAACAAATGTATGGAAAGAACAAATTTAGCAACAAAAGTGGAATAGTTTTAAGGAGGGGGAGAGGTATTACTATTTAAGAAAATGTTATCTGTAAAAGGAGAAAATAATATAAAAAATATAGGAGAAAGTCAGAGGGAAATGGTTAAGAATAATTAAGAATAATGAACAAGTAATGTTGAAAGGAAATGTGTAGTGTTTAACGCCCGCTTTTACTACATACGGCACTGCAGGCGGTGACACTGATGATACATGAGATGAAGATGGAGCACTGGTGGAATGAGATGGCGGGGGAAACCGGGGGTCCCAGAGAAAACCCGCCCCAGCGCCGTGTTGTCCACCACAAATCTCACTTTGCGGTCACCTGGGATCGAACCCGGGCCGCCTTGGTGAGAAGGTTGAAGAAACAGGAACAAGGGATATAAGAGAGCAGAGGGTCATCAATGCACAGAAAACCAGGGCTTGTGTGTGTTGACACCGAAATTTAAGGCAAGCAGGCAGGAAGGGTATATATTGGGTCCGAACAAGAAACTTTGTTATTATGTGTTAGGAATGTTGTTAATGGTAATGCATCAATGAATGTATGTATATAGGAAAGAAGATGAGAAATAAATGTTCTATTCTGTTCTGTTACTTATGTACTACTACTACTGTTACTACTTCAAAATTTGATACCGAGAGTTCACAGAAAATACATGTTTTGGGATCCCAAAAAATACATTTTTAGAAAAAGTCTGTATGTATGTGTCTGTTCATTCATCTGTCCATCCATCCATCTGTCTTGGTGTATTTCTGTCTGTTTTCCAATGAACAACAAAACTCAAAAAGAGACGTTAATACTTGATGCTTAGTTTCAGCATTTTTCAGGAACATTATACAAAGAGTTTAAGACATTTCTATTCCAAACTACTCTTTATATGGAGAAATTTTCAATATTTTTGGAGTTTTTGAAAATGGCTGTAGTACTTTTGATTAAAGCATGTTTACAATGTTTGAATGGCAAACAAAATGTATATCCTGAATTTTCTCAAGGCCCACAAAACCCTCTTTATTTTAATTTATAAAACTATCTGAGGTCAGTTTTTCACTGTATGTTACTTACATTTTAATTTTTTGAAAGACTTATTTCTGGAGCTGTTGCTTCCATTTTCAACGTTAAATCTTCAACTTCATATTTTTCTTCCTGTTCATTGAAGTTAATGCTATTATTGTTCTTTTAGGAGCTATTAACCTACTTAACCGAGTGGGATGGCTCAGGCTGTTTTTTCTGGACCACATTTGGGAGGTCTGGATTTTCTTCTTATCTGACCCATGAGTTTTTCTTGGGGAGGGGGGTTCCTAGGTTGCCAGCTGAATGCTGGTTAGGTTCATTACATCCCCTGAATTTCCTGTCCCTCTATTTCACTTAGATTGCCATTTCACATCTTCTTTCATTTGGTGATGTCTTTCAGAGTAGAAGTGTTGGTGGGAGTCTCAGCATTGCAGGATGATATGTTTCTGGTTGAGCCCATTGTCCTCTGGCAGGGCAGTCTTCGGTCTCCAAGCTGGCTTAGTGGGTTCTTTCAGGACCACAGCAGGTGGGATGCCAGTTGTAATAGGCTGCCAGAGAGCTTCAAACTGACAAATGGTAGGGGCAAAGCCTTCTGCTCTGTTGGGCTCTTTGGGATTGGCTGCCCTCTATTTTGTCTTGCCTCATTCTTCCTCCCGGGGGTGCCCCACTTGGGACATAGGTACGAAAGATCAGTCTGGTCAACCTGCCAAATCCCTTCCTTAAATTCTATCCTATCCTTAACATACTTGGATATGACTGCACAGTTGTGAACAAAACTAGCAATCATAACAATTAAACTAAATAAACTAAACTTGGATCATATTGCATTTTGTTATCAAATATTTACTAAACATAATGTGTACTTTACATTAATTTAAGATATTATCATCATTTACATAAAATTACAGAGCAATAATGGATTTCAGTGACTCTGTTAATAAATATATGGTCTTATAACAGTGCTAAGTGAGAAGTGTTCCAATCTCTTTCAGTATGAATGGAAGATAGGTGGTGAATTAGCACAGCCATTAGAGCTACCTGAAGGCAAGGTGTTGCAACTTCCTTCTGGTGCACTACAAGGAGGAAAGATATATAATATTAGCTGCACTGCGACATCAACTGATAGTCAGACACCAAAAATGCTAAATGTTAGTGTAAGTGTATTTCTGTTTTGCAGTTTTGTTTTTGTATTCCTAGTTTGTTATTCAGAAGATCTAGATGATCCTAGAGATAATGCACTTTATTACCTAGTTGTTACACTGCTTACTTTTTTTATTCTATTTATCTTCATAATTTAGAATAATCCCTTTGTAGTAACTGCTTCTTAATATTATGGTACTTTTTTGAAGTTTTTACTCTTAATGTATTGGATTTGTGTAACCAGCTCATTAAAATTGTAAAATCTAACTTCAAAGCTGGATTTTTGGTTTGAGAACAAATATTATAATCAAACAGAATTATCAATAAACTAGGGGTGTTCAGAAATGATTGGCATTACAACTTATTTTTGTTTACAGGAACCATTTATTGAACAAACTCATTGAGGTGATATTACAGGTATTCCCCGCCAATGTCTATGCACTTGTTCTATTGTTCTGGCAACTTCCGTATTTGCGTAGCAAACCATTCTTTCGGGGTGTCCTGGCGCCACTGCATGAAGTTCATCATTAGTAGTGAACTTCTTACCCTGCATGACCTCTTTCATCGAGTCGAATATGGCATAGTCACTAGGAGACAAATCGGGTGAATATGGAGGATGTGGCAGCACAGTAAACCCTAGTGTACGAATGGTGGCCATGGTCTGGCAACTGGCATGTGGTTGTGCTTTTTCTTGTTGGAGAAGAACACCACGGCCCCATTTTTGATTCCGGCATTGTTGAATGCATTGGCAGAGCTGTTGCAGTGAATTGCAGTACCACTTGCTGTTGATGGTTGCATTGGGAGGGAGTCAATCCACCTGTAGTATCCCTTTTTGATCCCAGAAAACATGTGTTTCAACGAATAGTCCTGGCCATGACTTCTTGAGATGAGGGCTTGCAGCATGCTTTCACTCCATAGGCTGGTGTTTATTTTCTGGAGTCTCGTGGAAAACCATGACTTGTCGACTGTGGCCAGTTTCGCAAAGAATTCCTCTAGATCTGCACTGTACTGTTGCAGCAACTGTTGGCATACCTCCACACACTTCTGTTTCTGCGCATTGGTTAGGGTATATGGCACTCATTGTGCACACACATTTTTCATCATATAATCTACATGAATTATGGGGTGGAGGATTCTCCATGATAGACCTGTTACCTGCACTAATTCATCAATCAGGTCATTGTCAAGCTGGGTATTGTTTGGTTTGCGTGCAGTTGCTGGATGCTAAGTGCTTTTGGTTTTTCAGCACAGTACCTGCTGTCTTTGAATTCGGACACCCAACACAATACAGACCTGTGACTTGGTGCAGACTCCACACATATGGCCACTAACCTCTTGTGGATGTCTGATGCAGTCACTCCTTCCCTCCAGAGAAACCACACAGTCCACCTTTGTCTGTGCTTCTCTGCATCCATGTTGTTTCACTGATGTCCATAAGTGTACTCACAAGATGGTACAATTGATGTTCCAGTGCGCCTTCTGTGGGAAGAAGCAACATCATCTGGTGGCAGTAGACAGTACTATTGCCTATCTTCACCCATACATCGACATATATTTTAAACTGCTATTTTGCGGGAGTTATAGGGGGAGTGCCAATCATTATTGAACAAACTAAATAATTTTAAGCTGAATTAGTACTCAATGCTCCATATATTGCTAGTATTTACTTAGAACACTTTTTGTTAGGACTTTCCTAACATCCTCAGCTAATGTCGATATTAGCTAAGGATATCAGGAAAGGTCTCAGCGAAATGCGATATAGGTAAGTAGGTACTAGCAATATATGGAGCATTTAGTACTAGTTTAACTCAAAATTGTATTAATTTTGTGCTTCATTGTATCATAAATCTTACTCATAGAAATAGACTTATATTTGAACCAGTTAAGGAAGTGTTTTCCTATTGTAATAGATTATTGGTTATTACTTATTGCATTATATGGAGTTTCCTATTGTAATAGATTATTGGTTATTACTTATTGCATTATATGGAGAAACAAGTCCTGAGATACCAGTAAGTGTGGTTGGTTCTGGTAAATTTTGAATCTAGGATTTTTATGCAAAAGTTATTGGCAATATTGTCCTATAACTAATGTGCTAATAGGGATATTGATCAGTAGGAATAACACCTTAATAATCATGGGCTTTAAATGAGTTTGATTTCTGAGATGCTGATTGTTTTCTATAGAAATTTGATCGTCTCAAAAAGTATAGATATTGAGAAATGGTGGGTATGTTTGCTCTAGAGTCATCATATACTTATTAAAATAGTTAATACATTTTTGTTGGTGTATGTCCACTTAAAGTTTTAATATCACCTTTCATACACCGAAGACAAAAACCTTTTTAAGCAATTGAGTTTAACTTACATAGACTTAAATTTAAAGGGAGTCGATTAATGACACTAAACAACACTTAACTGACTCCTTTTAAATTTAATTTATTATAACAACACTGTTTTCAACACTTCCAAGAAAGGAATTACATAGACTTGTTCAGAATTACTTATGCATTCATCATAATAGAGGAAAGATAGAAGTGCAGCATGGCATTTTTCTAGATTACCCTGATATTTTAAGGCAGGCAACATATCATCATTTAGAATAAATACAGAATACCCAGAAACTTGAGCTAACTCTGTGATCTGTATGCTTTTTCATTGCACAAAAACTCATGTATTTCCTGTGGTCCAGAAAAAAAGCCTGTACCATGATAATTGTTTCACATAATTCTAAATTGCAGGCATGGCTTCCAGTTACAGTATTACTACAGGGAATTCAAGCCCAAGTATCACTGGACAAGCTTGTTATTGGTACTGGACAGCCACTTATCTTGGATGCCTCTCGGTCTTTGGATATGGATGGAAAGCCAGTTGCATTGCAGGTATTTTTATAAGTAACACTGTTGGACTACGGTCCTGTGCTGTGGTGTAGTGGGCTAGAGTATTGTGCTTTGGTTCCTTGCCACGGAACACGCCCATGTTCTATCCCACCCCTGAGGAGTTTAATCTTAAGACCTGGATATAGAATTGGTGCCCACGCAACATTGTGAGGAAATTGAGGAGCTGTGATAGGTAGCAAACCCTGGTCAAGAATGCCAACATTTCCAGCTGGGGGTGATGCTGAGCATATCATCTCCCCATACCAGTTGGATGATCACCCACTTCACGTAAGGCCGGCAGTCGAGTTGGCAGGCTCTGGCCTGCATCAGTGGCTGTTATGCAATGGGTTACTGATGGATTACAGATTCAAAATTGGCCCCTTGACCAGGGTTCTATAATGAGGTAGCTTAGAGCAAGCATGAATAAATAAATTAGAATCATTCTGAAAGATATTACATGCGAGTATTATTGGCACTGCAGAAATAAAGAAATAAATAATACATATTTAACAAAATAAGCAGTAACTGACTTGTAACTGACTTGCTTCACTGTCCCTATGCGTCTTTCAAGTTTATACTTTGAGTAACTGACAGTTTTATGTGTGCTTAAAAGTGGCCGATCCACGTCAGTATGTTTACTGGCATATAAAAGAGCTCCTGCAGGTTAGAATTCTGGGACACTGTCAGTGCTGATATTTTTTTTTTTAATTTACGTCCTCCAACGTTAAGTCATATCAGATGATGAATGGAATGGGTGAAATGATGCTCAAATGAGCCCAGGGTCCATAGAGCTTAGAGTTACCCGACATTCGTCTTACAGGATAAGGGAAAACCCTGGAAAAACCTTAAAAAGGTAACTCACCCTGACCGAGATTTGAACTCGGGACCTCTTGAACGTGAGGCAGACATGCTACCATCTACGCTACCAAGGCGGGCATGTGCTGATATTATCCTGGCAGTTGATAATATATGATATAACTGACTATGTCATTAACAAATAAAATATTTTTAAACATTTGTAAACACTAACCTTATCTTTTCATAATATACTGCAGTATTTCATTGTCTCTTCTTGCATTGCAATTTTATCCTATTAGTAGCCACTAACTTTCTTTCCCATAAGGCTTTTTTTGTACTTCTAATTCTCTCATTATTTTCACTGCTTTATAGAATTAATGCCAGTTTAATATATTACCTATTCAGTGTAAAAATACCATCCCAGAAGCCATATTTAAGCATAAAGAAAAATTTTATTAATGGATCATTGCTTTCACTCAGTAAATGAGTTTATGGACTTCTACACAACTTTCTGAACATTTAAGTATTTGTAAATGTTGGATTTTAAATATCCAATATTTATTTTATTAATTAAACATTTAATATATATTTTACATAATTGTGATGTTTGTAAACTTTTTATTTTCTGAACAGCTGAGTCTCGTGCTTGTTTCCTTAGCAGTGAACTTTTTTTTTTTATATTTATGTCCTCCAACTTTAAGTTATATCAGACAATGAATGAAATGGATGTGATGATGCTCAAATGAGCTCAGGGTCCATAGAGCTTAGATTTACTCAATATTTATCTTTCAAGATAATGGAAAACCCCGTAAAACCTTATGGTAACTCATCCTGACCGAGATTCGAACTCGGAACCTCTTGAACATGAGGCAGACAGGCTACGATCTATGTTACCTAGGTGGACGTGTAGTGAACTGTTGACTTTAGTGTGTAGGTATATAATATTTTAATTAGCAATATGCTGCATTTGATAAAGCTGTGAAATTGTGCATTTTCAAATAACAATAAATAAAGAAGATTAATACAATTTTATTTTATTATTTTAATTTATGTCCCTCAAATTTTTTCAGTATTCATGGTGCTGTCAGCACAAATCTGGAGCAAAATGTGTGCTGCCACGTTCTGGTGAACAAATGACTGTTGAGAGTGGGAACAAGGCAGCATTTCAACAGTCTATACTTAGGTTGCCACCAGGATCATTAGCTGTAGGGGAGTAAGTAATTAATATCTTTGACACACACTTTTAAGTTGTTTTTGCGTCTCTTAAATCAGTAGCTTAAAAAATACAAAATAAACTTAACCAAAAGGTAGTAATTCACACTAAGATCAAGTAGTGGTTGAGGGTTAGCATTCAGAATTGTTTAAGATACTTTAAATTAAATTAAGGCCACAGATCGTCATTGTCTAGTCAGTTGAACATATTGTTGCCGAGGCATTATTGTGCTGCTACCGGGCATGTGCGAAAGAAAGAGACAAAGTGCTACACGAATGCTGAATGCTCGCCGAAAGAGAAAGAAAGAGACAAATAGATGTCTGGAAGTTCTATCTTTTCTGATGCCGTCTCGATTGTTACCAAGCATTTCACTAATTTCTAGAAACAGTGACTGGAGATATAAAAGTGCTGCGGCTGTCAAAGTGGAGTCAGTCACGAGTTGAGCTGTTAATAGTGTGTGTGTGCAGCTATTTGAAGTGTACTGCAAGTGAACTCTTTTGTTTGTTTCATATGGTGAAGCAACAAGATACTGCATTTGTGTATGACACCTCATTTTGAGTGCCTGTAAGGGGTGTACAAAGTGGTTTTTAATGAAATAAAGAGCATTTTAAATTTCTTAAAACAAAGCTTTTAATTCTACGAACCCACAAAGTCACAATACGGACCTGATCTTAATAATTATAAGAAAAGTTTAAGATAATAATTATATCTTACCATTCTCAAATAAATAAAATATGAGAAGCTCTAAAGCAGTCTATACAAGTTTTATGCTAGTTTATTCTTCATATTTTGAATTAGACTGGACTAATTTTCAAATAAGTATTAAATATATTGTATTGTATGTGTAACTGTTTTAAAATTGCAATAAATAGAAAGGAAAAGTGAAATAATATAAATAAAGGTGAAAGAATTATGCAGAACTTTACAACATAAAAATGAAATACTTCAGAAGGAACATTTTTGCCAGCATTGAAAACTGCCGTGTTACCATAATTCTTTCCTAATGCAAGTAGCAGACTCTTTATATATTTTTTTTTCCCCTTTTCATTACATCAAAACTATTTTCCAGAATAGTATAATTAGTGCTCAGTGAATTAATTCTGCTTTAATTCAGTTGTCGTAAATCATTTACAAAGATATTCTGTTTATAAATAGGCACTGATCTTCAATATTTTCCAGTTGATGTTTTGAAATTTGCAAGCCTAGAATACAAATGTATGCATGAAAACTTACATGAGAATACAACTATAATAACCTCTTTTATTGATGCATATCTGAAATTTTAATGTCATGTAAAAAATAATGCAGATGATGACCAGTAATTGAAATTTTGAAAACACAGTATTTCATAACTTGTAAAGAAATATTGTAGGAGCTATATATTATTCATTTTTTACAGATATGTATTTACTGTGGAAGTTTCACAGCCTGGCTTTGGACTCTCAAAAGCTCAAAGCAATGTTCGTGTTGTGCCAGGATCACCACCTTTGGTAACTATACCACTTGCAATGGGAACCATATATGCAGATCCAAATAATGGAGTAACTATACCCGCAATTGTGACTTTTGGGCGTGCTGGTTGCAGAATGCATTGGGTTACTGTGAATGATGTTGGCTACAGTGATTTTGATTTATCATTAGCAGGTCTTGGTGACTATGTTACCATTTCTCTTGAAGATGAAAAAGACGTTATGGGGAGGTTAGTTTCAAACTTTTAGATCTAATAGTATTACACTATGTTGGCTTTAAGTGGAGACCAAATGATAAAAACTGCCAAAACATGATACTTTTTGTTGAGTCTTCAAACCAAACAACTTTTACAGGAAACATTTTTATTAAGTGATACTCTTTTAAGGAGAAAAGCACATAATAAGATAGTGCACTCAAAAATAGGAATGCTTTTCATTAAGAAATGTTATAAAATTAAAATTAAAATATTAATGTTGCCAAGGTAAGTTATCCTTGTGCAGGTCTCCCACATAAAACCACAGAGTGAAATGGCTCAGGCAATTTTGTTTGTGGCCCGCATTCGGGAGGCCCAGGTTCGATTCCTGTTGCTAACCTACCTAACAAATGGATTTTTTGGGAGGTTTTCCCGGGTTGCTAGGCAAATGCTGGGTAGGTTAATTACATCCCCCGAATTTCCTGCCCCTCCATTTATCTCCATTATCATTTCACATCATCTCTCATCTGGTGGTCTCTTTCAGGGTAGAAATGTTGGCGGGTGTCTCGACGGTGCATGGCAGGATGATATGCTCTGAGGTAAACTACTTCCTCCTCTGTAGGTCGGTTGCTGGTCTCTGCACCTCTGCTGGAACCATTTCGGGACTGCCAGCCAGGGACCTTTGGGGCTTGGAGGCTGGGCTCATTGCCGTCCTGCAGTAGAGGAGCGTGTCCGTTGTCCTAGCCTGTCGGGGGAAGTCTCTAAGTATACTGTAGGGACCCTGCTCTCTGCTCTGTCATGGCTCCTTGGGTCAGCTGCCCTCTTGCTCCTCTCGCTTCATCCTTCCTCTTGGTGGCATAGGCACAATGGGCCCAGCATGGTGGCCTATGTGCCAAATCCCTTCCGTAATGAAATCCTAATCCTAATCCCACATAAAACCGGTATGCTTCATTGCATTCATTACTTTATATTATGTTAATTCCTCAATCAAGCAACTTCCTATGTAAATATGGGATAAATATAGCATAGGCTAGACTTACCAGTTATAACAAGTGCTGAAAGTGCCCTCCACCAGCATCCAGGCATCGCTGGGCTTTTATGAGACTGTTATGAATGACACGTAGTTCTTGAGGCGAGATGTTATTTATCTTATTACTAATGTTCTCTTTAAGTTGTTCTATCATCCAACAGTTGTTTGCATAAACTTTGTTTTTCAGAACTCTCCATAAATAAAAATTGCAGCATGTTAAATCCAGCAACCGCGGAGGCCATAGGTTTTGCTGACAAGCCTGTTTTGCTTAGATGAAATAATCAGAATTTGAGAACTTTCATTAGCACATATTGGCATGTTGTACGAGACACACAAACTTGCTGAGACAATCTCCTTATCAATTTATTGGGGCTTCTCATTATGTTTGTTCAAATTCTATTGACTACCAGTGGGGTTCTCACTATTGGATGCTCATTCTTCTTCATATTCACGATGGAACCTCTAGCCCTCCATTTCTTGTACAAATCTTGAATTGCGCTGTTGTGGGTATCTTGTCACAAGGGTATTTATTCCCTTATCATTGCTTTAGACTCCTTAATGGGGCCTGTCCTTATGTAAAATTCCACTATATCAATTTGTTTTTCAGTTGAGAACTGCACCATTTCTTTATAAATATTTAGTGATATTTACAATTGCTGTCAAACTAAAATATACAACTCCAACAACAGGTCACGCAGTGTAGCCAACATTATTTATAAGAAAACAGGTGCCAAATATGAACAAACTGGGCTAGGTGCAGTGAGATTATGAGGTATACTGGTTCAGTATGAGACATGTTGTACAATACAATGAAATTCCAAAATTTTGCTTTTTATTTTTCCAGTAATTTCAACGGTGATTACAAACACCTACTTCTATTTCGAGCAATGATGATTTACACAATTGAAACAAATTTTGATATATGATGATATTGGGCAAATTTAGTAGAAGTTTCTGTGCTGTCGAGTGTATATGAATTGAGAGATTCCCTTAATGTGCTCATTACTCTTGCAGTATTTTCAGGCATCAAGATGGCGGCGGTTGGCATAATGACGCGAAACAGCAAACTACAAATATCTGCAAAAAATGATAAAAGTGAAACTAGAAGGGCATCGGGTGATAAATTAATATCCAATAGAAGTCAAATAAGTAGTGGTAGTAAAGGTAACAAAGGGGAGAAAGCGAACACGGAAAACTTAAAGGTGGATGATTTGCATGTGACGCTAAACGAGGGATCAACATTGAAGCAGTCTAACAAACGAATTACATCAGATACATGCAATAACGTAATTGCAGGAGTTACAAATTCTGAATTAGTGTCTAATTCAAGTGAGGCAATTGGCGGAAAGAACGTCGATGAGGATGAAATTTCTGGATTGCAAATTATAAATGCAACTCGGGACGCCGAAATAATAGCGTCTCTACACGTGGTAATAAATACGCTAAACAGAGAATTGCAAAACAGTCAAAGAGAAATATGTGCATTAAAAAAGGAAAATGCAGAATTTAAACGAGAAAATGATGAACTAAAGAAGAAGCTAAATGAAGATGCATCATATTCAACTGTAACGAAAAAAAGGAGAGCCGCAACTGAAACGAAGCATAACCTCAACCGAAAAAGTGGAAATATGAATAAGCATGAGGTTTTGGAAATAGAAGAGGAGAAAAACATAATGAAAAGTGAAGTGATAAGTGCCAATCAGTGTAATTCAAAAGATAGTGTAAGTGCTAGTAAAAAAAGAGTTCTAGTAATTGGTGATTCATTATTGAAATTTGCTGGTGAAGCATGTAGGGATGAAGGTTATGAAGTAAGATGTTTTCCAGGCATAAAGTTAGAGGAACTTCAACACAAAGTGAGTGAACTGAACTTGGAGAAACATAATCCTGAGGTGGTACTAATCCACGCTGGTACAAATAACATTAGACGGGGAGTGAGCGCTGAAGAAATAATGGGGGAAACAATGGACTTGATAAACTGCATCAGATGCATAGTGCCTGAAACTAAAATAGTAGTAAGTGGGGTATTAAGAAGGCGTGATGTAGGCTTAGGAAGAATCAGAAGAATAAATGAAAACTTGGACTGGTTGTGCAGAACAAAACAGTGCTTAATGGTAGATGGTAATTTTTGGGTAAGCAATTATGATTTTGGTATAGATGGAGTCCATCTAAATAGAAGGGGATCCTCAGTATTTGGCAATTTATTGTGTAATGTAGTTTCATCGGTGTTGAAGGGAAACTAAATGGCAAGGAGGTGGATGCTAATAGTTACTTAAACCCAGGAAGGGCTCATAAGCCACCAGTTGAAACATGCATGATAAAGAATATAAATTTGGGGGTGAGTAATATTTGTAACAATATAGGCACAAATCTACGTTTAATACATCAAAATGTACAATATGCTTCAAATAAATTAGTGGAAATAGAAGGTATATTAAATGAATGTAAACCTGATGTTTTGATACTGACAGAACATGGTCTTAATGAAATGCAGATTAAATATTACAACATAGAAAATTACAAATTAGTTACTAGTTATTGCAGACAATATCATAAAGGTGGGGGTGTTGCTATTTATGTAAAGAATGGGATACATTTTACTATATATGATTGGGATATATGTCATGAACTGGAAATGACCTTTGAAGTAGCAATAGCAAAGATACAAACAAAATTTGAAAATTATATAATCATTGGTCTATATAGATCCCCATGTTCCAAAGTAGATGACTTTTTGAACAATCTTGAGGATCTTTTAAATAAATTACATAATAAGAACAAAAATATAATAATTATGGGTGATCTGAATATAAATTCTCTTTCAAATACTAGTGATTACAAAAAATTATGCGACCTTCTCAATAGTTTCAATTTATATAACACTATTAATGGACCAACCAGAATCACACCAAACACATCTTCTGCTATTGATCATGTGATAACCAATTTAGAATGTGGTAAATATGCTGTAACGGTAGAGGAATTCTGTATATCAGATCACTGTGCGCAGATTTTGGATATATTAAACAATGATAAAATTCTTGAACAATATAAGTATAAAACTATACGACAGACAACAATAAATCATTTAAATCTGATGTATGAAAGCTTAATGCAAGAAAATTGGGAAATAGTTTATAAAACACAAGACAGTAATTTAAAATGGGAACACTTCTTTAAAATATTAACAAGACACTTTAATAAGCACTGCCCCATTAAAAAAAATTAAGGTCACAAATAAGGGACATCAACATATAAAAATACCAGTGCAATTAAAAGAATTAAGAAAAAAAATGAAAGATTACTATACCTTATTTAAGTATACAAACTTAGAGCTATTTAAATGTAAATACAAAAATCTAAAAAAACAATATTCATTAGCTCTAAATAGCTTAAAGAGACAGCAATATGGTAACAAAATAATAGAATCAAATAATAAAGCTAAGACAATTTGGGGGATAGTAAAAGGAAATGATACAAGCAAAAATAAGCAAGAAAACATAAAAATAGTTGAAAACGGTCAAACTATAAACGAGCCACACGCAATATGTCAGTATTTTAATAAATATTTTATTCACACAACAAGGGGAGAACAGTACATGATAGACAACATTCCTTACGAAATACCAGAATGTGCAAACACTATATATCTGGAGGAAACTACAGCAAATGAAGTTGAAAAAATAATAAATAAATTAAAAAGTAAGGTGTCAGCAGGTTGGGATGGAATATCATCTAAAATATTAAAGCACTGTAAAAATGCATTGATCACTATTCTAGTACACCTTATAAATGCTTCGTTAAATAGTGAAAGTTTTCCAAATTCTTTAAAAACCAGTATAGTTAGACCAATTTTTAAAAAAGGGGATAAAACACAAATAGTTAATTATAGGCCAATAACTCTAATTTCTGTTTTCGCAAAAGTATTTGAAACCATATTAAGCTCCAGACTGATAGGTTTCCTAAATAAATATAATTTGCTTAGCTCTTCTCAGCATGGCTTTAGACACAATTTATCCACTACCACTGCAATAGCTGAACTCTATCATGAAATACTGGAAGGACTCGATAAGGATAATAAAGCTGTGGGAGTTTTCTTGGATTTATCCAAGGCTTTCGATAGTGTAGTTCATGACAAATTACTGAATAAGATACAAAAATATGGCATTAGAGGAAAATTTTTAAATGTCATTGAATCTTATCTGTCAAATCGTAAACAATGCACAGAAATATATTATCAAGAGCAATGCATGACAAAAGTTACAAGGTCTAACTACGAATTAGTAAGGATTGGTGTGCCTCAAGGATCTGTACTCGGGCCACTCCTGTTTTTATTATATGTAAATGATCTTCCTAAATCCTCAGAATACAAAATAATATCATACGCAGATGACACATCAGTTATTTTTACAAATAAAAATATAAACGGTTTGGAGAATTTAATAACTAAAAAAACACAGGATATATATGATTACTTACAAACTAATAACTTAAAGGTAAATATACAAAAGACTAATATGATCAGGTTCCAGCATCAAAACAACAGGTCTAGTCAAAAACTAAATGTAAAAATACATGATGAAACCATTGAACAAATAGAGAAAATAAAATTTTTAGGAGTAATTATAGATGAAAACATGTCTTTCAAACATCACATTGATCATGTAAGTAATAAAATTAGTTCTTATTTATATCTTTTAAGACGCCTAAAAGAGTTCCTAGATATAGAGCATTTAAAGTCAGTTTATTATGGATTAATTTACACACATTTACAATATGGGATTGAAATCTGGGGTAGCACAAGTAAGGTAAACATTAACAGGTTATTAATAATACAAAAAAAGTGTATAAGATGTATTTATAATCTAAACAACAGAGAATCCTGTAGACAAACCTTTATAGAAGCCAATATATTAACTGTTATATCGTTATTTGTATATAAAGTAATCATGTTTGTAGTAAGTAAATCACACTCTGTATATATTAAAGACAGTCATATGTATAATACTAGATTGCTAAATAATTACTATAGAGATAATATTAGTAAACGAGCCACAGAAAAGGATCCCCTTACTATGGGCAGAATACTTTATAACAGGTTACCAAGTGATATTAAAGCTCTAAGAGGCAATAAATTTCAAAAAAGACTAAAAATGTACCTAATACAGAAGTGCCTATATAGTATTGATGAAATGTAAATATTTTATGATTCTTGACGATGCTTGAAACTTGTATGAGTCTATAAGCAAATAAATTGAAATTGAAATTGAAATCTTGCTTAACTGGACAGCTGCAACTCAACCACAACAAAAAGGTTGTAGACTTTTACCTTGAAAAAGTACGAATTAACAAAATGCATCCTACAAAAGTTGTTTGTTTTGAAGAGCTTTATATCTAATGGTTCTCTATTGAATTTTAGACTGATATATCAATGATGCCACTTCTGGTTATGGCTGATTGCCAAAATCAAGTACAAGTGAAAATTTTCATGTGCTTTAACTATAAGTATTTTTGTCTTGATAATTTTAATGCTATATTTTCCAAAACATATTACTGTTATAGGTGGTCTAGTTCACCCTTTCTATTTAAGTGGTGATTTATTTTATGGTGAGCTGAATAGTAATTGTTTCAGGTGAATGTCTTCTTTAAATATTGGATACTTTGTGACTGATTAAAAGTTACATATATTTATGGTTTTGTACATGCATTACAGAGAATTTACTCTAGTAATACCAGGTGCCTCTCAACCAAATGGAAGGGCAAAGAGGGCTGTACTAAAGTCTGATGCTCTTTATAAGTTTCGGCTGTCGGTTTCATGCCCAACACAAGGTAATTTCACTGCTGTGGAAAGTTATGCAGATGTAATTGTTGTAACAGACTCTCCTCCCAGGGCCAAAGAACTTAAGGTAAGTGCTTTTCAGAATGGCTGATAAAATTTATAAAAATGTATAATTTTGAGTTGAACTACTACTCAATGCTCCATATATTGCTAGTGTTTACCTAGAACATGTTATAAGTTTGGATTCTTTTCAAGTTCATCAGGATACCGACAGAGATGCACCTAATGCCTCCAAGGAGTTCACCAAACCAACATTCAATAGTCAGTATTAGCTGAGGATGTTAGGAAGGTCCTAATGAAACACATTCTAGGTAAAGATTAATAATATATGGAGCATTGAGTACTAGTTCAACTCTAAATTATATTAATTTTGTGCTTCATTGTATCGTAGCCCTTACTCATAGGAATATAAAAATGTATTAAATTAAATCTTTCTTTAATGCCTATTAATTTTTCTTCCTCTCTTCCTGAGAATATTAAAGCCAGTTATAATTCAGCTTGAGTAAACATTTTTGTTAAACTATAGATCTGGTTTGAAAGTTTTATAAGCCACTGCTAAAACATATTGTTAACATGCATTAAATGAGAAATTGTGAACTATTTCCTGAAATATTACATCAGAAGGAAAGAAAATGGAAGTAGGTTTAGAAATTAAAAAAAATACTTAGCTTATTATGCTGTTAATACTTTTATACTCTCAATTGTTTTTTCCCTCTGTTTCTTTTCTATTTTGTTGTTGTTATTTAGCCGGTTAGGTCATTTTTGACAATAAATGAAATGGGAGAAACGATGCTTAAATGACCCCAAAGTCCATAGAGCTTTAAGTTACCCAACATCCATCTTTTGAGTGTGAGGGAAAATCCCAGAATAAAATACTCTATTGGGTAATTTACCTTAATTGCGTACCTCTTGAATGTGGTTGTTATTTTGTTTTTGTTAAGAAAAAACTGAACAGCATGCCCCATTAACATGCTTTATCTTCCGAGACATCAGTTCAGAACGACTTGCGGTGCATTAGCCAGAGTACATTGTTCTATTGTTAAGCCTGCAACTTTTATAATACTGTTGAACCACTTATTTTAGGTGTTAAGTATAATAATTTCTTAGCACTTCGCTTCTGAACTGATGTGTCGTTTACAGTGATTCATTTATTTGTACATATCATTTTGTTAATAATGTCCTTACAAGATGGCTTCATTTATATTGATATTTTGCAATTGCGAAATCACAGAATTATCACAATGGCAGTCACAATTATTATTATAATTTTTTGAAATCTATTTCATTTACAAATCTGCTGAACTGTTTTATGAATCTTCTTGTGAGGTCCTTCTTTGTAGTCAGCCATTTCCTGGATTGGTGAATTATGGCTGCTGCAAGATCTTTCCGTTATTTGCCAAGGATAGGACAGTAAAACAAGAGATGATCCACAGTCTGTTCTCCTGTGTTACATAGACAAATTGATTCGTTCATGATTTTAAATCTGTGCAGGTAACTTCGTATATTGCCGTGTCCAGATGTTATACAAGTGAAATTTGGCGTGATTCTTATATTGCATGATTCTTGATACGTTCGACGATGCTTGGGAAGAATTTTTTTGTTGTCGCTCCTTTGGATGTGATGTCTCATTCTCTTTGCCACTTCCTGATTCCATCTTCCTTCACTCTTGTAGTAATTATGACCTTGGATATTTTCTGGTGGACTGTTTCTCCTTCCTCTGTAGTTGCTTCCTTTGCTAATCGATCGGCTAGTTCATTCCCTTCTATTCCAGCGTGTCCCCAGACCCAGCCAAAGTGGAGTATCCAGTTTTGTTCTGTCAATTCGATTATTTAGCTTCTGATAGATTCTATTAATCTGGGATGTTTCAATTTATTCTTCAATAAATTTAGAGTTATTTGGCTGTCGGTATATATTGCTACTCTTTTCCTGTTTTCTGCAATATCCTGTAGTTCTTGGAGTTTTTCTAAGATTTTCAATATAGCAATTTGCTCTACCTGGTTATTTGTGCAATTTTCAATGTGGTTGTTATAAAAAATACTGCAATTCTCTCAAGGAATTAGTACAAGCATGCTGGTTTGTAATTAGACAATTATATAAAGAAAGAAGAAAGAAAAAAAAAAAGAAGAAAGATATTATCAATTTCACTTGTCAACAGAACTTCTTCAAAACCTCAAGTTCAAAGACAAACAATCTTGGTGTTGGAATTGTGAATCAAACTTCTATAATTGCTATATACAAACTAATCTAATATTTGGTTAAGAATTTGGCAACAAAGATCTAGCAATAATGTGTGTGGTCTTTGAAGTTATAACACTGTCAGCCTTACTAGAGCAACTCCTTTTACAGTGCTTTTACTTAAAAGAATGTTGCTTGTAAACAACTACAACTACAGAATTTTGTCAAGTGTTTCATGTTGATAATTAACTGTCCGATAAGTGCAATATAGATTTTGTGAAAAACAAAAAATTTGACTCAACCAAGCATTTGCTCTTCAGTTGTACACCATATTACAAACAACCAAAACTGAATTACATAAATTTTAGGGGCTATAACAATTTAATGCCATTTTTCTGCTTACAGGTTTTAAGACTGTGAAGTTTATGTATTTTTTAATCCATTTCTGTGAAAATACATTTAAGAACAGTATCATATATGACAAATAAAAAAAGTTAAATAAGATGTTTATATAAAATCTATCTCTCAATCACAGAGCATTGCAAGGCAGTCATTAGAAAAATGTTTTTAACATGTAAAACACAAAATGTATAGAATAATATAGAAGTGTTGCATGGTGGTTGACAGCACCCAAATTAAGATTTATTATTTTAAAATTAATATACAGGATATTAGGAGTATGAATATGCAGATTTTGCAAGCTGAGAGATCCAAATATGATAAATAATAGAGTTCTATAGCAATTTCACCTATCTTAAAAAATAAAGGAGATAATTGAACATTATTGAATACATTATCTGCACAGTCTGCCAGCAGAGCAGGATTTCTGAATGGAATGTTTTTGTTTTGGTTTGCAGCCAGACACGCATTTACACCTACAATGGATAAAAGTCTAAACTAGGCCAGCACTTGAAAGTCGGTTTGCCATGTGCCTATGTGTTTATCAGCTACTGCTAGTAATAAGGGGAGGGATGCTTTCCTTTTAAGCTATTAGGTGGTAAGAAGCTACACATAAATTGAGCAAGGATAACAAATTCAAATTTTAATTATGGAAATACTTCATTCAGTGTATTGTGTAAAATAAAATAAAAGCTACATTGATTGCTAAGCAGGAAATGTATTAATGGTCAATAACTGCAACATCAACATCATGTATATCTACAATAGATGCTGAAAATGTTTTCTGTTAGGGTCTATGCTATGACTGTTGGATTTGGAATTCTCCTATTGGAAACATCTCAAATGTTGCAGTTATCTTTGTCATAAGCAAGATGCATACTCTTGATTTGTAAAGACTGCTGTAGTTCTGAATGCATTAGATGCATCTGAAGCGCTAAAAGAACCTGCTGTTGTGCCAGGTGCTGCGGCAGGTAGGTTTACTGTTTACATTCCTGACCTTCCGCTCCAAATGCACGCCAATGTTGCAGGGTTGCCAAGAGTAAGCCCATGACTTTATTGCAATAGAACGCAGGATTCCAGTTTTTCATATCATTTTCTGGCTAAATGAATCATTTTAGCAACATACAATTAACAGATCCTTTGAAGCTCTATCTTGTTATCCTAATTTCAAAAGTAAACGATTAAAGTGTGCTGACATATTTGCAATTAAAACTTTGATCAATTTTATTTTGTACTTATGCAACCATGCACTTTAGAGGAAAATGGTACAGGAACTTATGTTTCAGCTTAACAACAGGAAGTTGCCATCGAAGTCTGCACACTCATAACCCTAACTCTTGTATAAAAAAGGTCTAGATATTTAAAATAATATGTCAAAAGGAAAGAGAATGTTATGCATTTGGAGCTTATAGTTTTGCAAGTGTAACTTAAACATTATATGCTTTCAAGGCTCATGTGCATCAATTTTAGGTGACTCCACTGAAGGGCGAAGCTTTAAGAACTATTTTTGAGTTCTACACTGAGCCAGCGAATGATTTATCTACAGACTACCCACTGCAGTACACCTTTGGTTACTATATCAATGCTGATGATATTGACACAAATGATAATGATGCTGCTGTTGATGATGAAGAACTGCTTCATGAGTTTAGCAAAACAAATTTGCAGTTAAAAGCAGAAACAACATTGCCTTCTGGTAAGCCATTTCTGAAAACAAAGCTTACCTTTTGCAATATTTAAACCTTCTTATTTATCTAGTTATATAAATGCCTTTGAAGTGGTGTGTGTCTACTTCACGATGCTGTGCCAATATGTAGCAGTAATTTCTGGTTCGATGCTGTTCCAAGTTGAAGTTGGAATATTTTCTTTGCACTTTAGCAAGAAGCCTATCTCAGGGTAAGCATGGGTGTGTATTATTCAAAGAAAGGATGACATCAGAATCTGACTTTTAATAACAGTATGTACTTTAACAGAGAAGTTGCCAACCAATGGAAACTATTATCTGAATGTCCAATGTTAAAATATTTGATTCCTCTACCAAGCAATATGTGGTTCTACCCTTGAGGCAAGAATGACACCTAATCCGTCTACCAGGTACATCTTATCCTACCATCGATCTGACCAGAAGTGTCTTAGATTATGCCCAGGATATGCTATTGAGCTTCAAATTCTCTTAATAACCTCCCCTTTTGGTAATGACTCTAAGATCCCACTATTAACTTCTAATCTGATGCTGCCACCTCATTTCTATCTTTCTGAAATTTGCTGCATTCCATTCTTAAGTCCCTCTATAAACTTCTAAGAAATCCAACCTTATATTCTAGGAATCCCAAGCTAGCCTGTCATACCTAATCTGATACCTTGGATAATTTCACTAGCATAGCTGTCCAAAATACTTCTATAAATTTGCCTGAAAACTGGCCATCGCTAGATACTGTACTTAACATCATCCTACCCTGAGTCAAACTGTACTCCTAATCTATTGCCAAACCTACAGCCCCTTAATATTAAACACAAATTCACAAAATACTCATATTTTATTTTATTATAAGTTCTAATTTATTCAGTGGATCCATAATTTCTGTATCACCTTTAATTATTCTGGTCAACTGCAGCCATTTACTTTAACATCAGTTGCTTGATGTTAACTTGTTTATGTTGAGTTATTACATTATGTTTTATTTATGTTATTTTTTCATGTTTCTATACTGTATGGAAGGTAAGGAATAATTATTTTAATTTAAGAAACATATTCCTGCCTTGGCTGGAAGTCAACTCATGGGATGTTGACAGGCCAGAGAGCTGCCCAATCAACCATAGAAATGTGTACAGTGTTTAATGCCCACTTTTACTACAAGCAGCACTGCAGGCGGTGACAATGTTGATACATGAGATAAAGATAGAGCACTAGTGGAATGAGAAAGCGGGGAAAACTGAAGATCATGGAGAAAACCCGTCCAAGCGCATGTTGTCTACCACAAATCTCACTTTGCGGACACCTGGGATTGAACCCAGGCCGCTTTGGTGATCAACCATGGAGAGTTTATGTTAATTTTAATAAATGTTTGTCTTGTTATAGCTGATTTGATGATAATATAATGAATACAGCATTATAACATCGGTGACCTCTTCTGTTAGAAAAATTTAACCAAGCTACCCAACTAAATGTAAGAAAACTTAAGATTCTGCTTATAATATGTGTTTACTAGAATTTTGGTAGAATGTCTTTTAATGTCTGTTAAATCTTTCTACAAATTGAAAGAAATCTGTGCAAATTATACCTTCATGGTTGATATATTGCACTTTTATGTTGCATAATGAGCGTCACATGCAAAAATGTAACAGTAAAAGTTTTAATTATTGTTTATGTTTACTTGGCTCTCAATCGGATTGTAGCTACTTCAAAAGCAACATTGAGTTGACAACTAAAATTATAATGGTAAATATTTCATTAGTTTTATAAATTTACCTTTATTGGCTCTTCTTTCTAATATGCGCTGCGGCAATTTTTTTTTCTAATTCCTTCACACTTTTTGATGTTTTATATACAACCATGATTTTAATATAATTTCTTAATTTAATGCAATTTCGTGTTGGAGGGCATTCTTTTAACGTTATTAATTGTTTGCTTATTTCTTACCGCGTAATGTAGCCATATTGAAGAATTCAGTGCAGCCAAACAATGCTTGTTTCTCCACTGAAGGCAATACTGCCAACAGTTTCACTTGTCCCGAAATTACACTATCTAGCAGACTATCACCCGGTCAAATTTTGTTGCTCATCCATTGCTTTGCACATAAACAATCCTATGACACGACAATAATGGAGTGCTTCGTAGGAAATACATGCATGAGTTCGTGGACTGTATCTGACTGGTTCGGCTACTGCCGCCAAGTGTGCATGATGTCAAAGGACACTAATTAGGTATACTGCAAGTGGGGGAAATTGGCGGTCCCGATCACGTCATTCAAATCGATGAATGCAAAATAGGATGACGCAAGATTCATTGTGAGTGCTGCAATTAGACTGTAGAGCGTATTTGCATCCCTCCTGTTGTTTGGGCATATTGTCATCAGCACCTCATTCGTTTCCACATCGATCATTCCCAAGATCCAGTTACCCTCTACGACGTGCCCACGATGAAACTTGCGTCGTGCTATTTTGCACTCGATTTGAACGACATGGCCGGGACCGCCAATGCGCCCCCCCCCTTGCAGTATACTTGGTGTCATTTGACATCATGCACACTTCATGGCAGTAGCCGAACCAGTCCGATACAGTCCGAGAACTCACACATGTATTTCCTACAGAGCACCCCATTATCATCGTAGGATTGTTTATGTGCAAAGCAGTGCACGACTAACAAAATTTGACTGGGCGATAACTTCGCCTGCTCAAATCATGTTTCTTTGCACACGGACTGCGTCACATGTCTGGGGAATTTTTGCACAGGCTGGCTACAAGTTTTACATATCTTTCTCACATTGGCGCAATGCGAGAACCGGCTGGTCGTCTGCTTGCGCATGCGTGTACGTTCACCGTTGGAAAATATTCTCGCGTCGCACAAAAGAAAGTTTCCCCCCTTTATTTGAGTTTAATTATAACATTGTACAGATGCATTTTTCATACATGGCGTATGACATAATGTTGCGCTGTAGTTTATGGTTGAGTCCACTTGTTTATTTGTAAGAGAAAGGCGTGTCAGGTTAGTCATCTGTCATCTAACCCACTAAATTTATCAGCAGTCTGCTGGTGAAAGCAGAGATCTTACCCCTGCCATTGATTTGTATGATGTCACTCGCGCATATCCGAGCAAGGTCACATGCCACCTCTAAAAAATACTCTGTAGTACAAGGTAGCTAGTAACACAGGAAAAATTAGTGTTTTATGCAGTAAATTGCGAAGTCTACATTAATACTTTTGGACTTGACATATTTTCTACTGGTTTCATAATATGATGTGCAAAATATGTGAGCAGTGATTTAAACTTAAAATGAAGCATTTCATATCTCAACATAACAGTACAATCAAACACAATAGTGCTCTTTCCAAGAAGGAAGGAAATTTCTCTGTTTTGAACAGCAATTTTAACATTCAGTTGTAAATCACTATTTGCATTTGACCTGGATAAAGCTTTTATCAAATTAGAAGAGCATGTTTTGGAAGCTTTTGCTACCATCATTGGTTGTGTACATAAGCATATTCTGATGATCAAAACAAAAGCTTCCAAAACATATTCTATTAATTTACAGTGTAAGTGAAGCTTACTTGTCCTAAAATTTGACCAGATAATATTCATGTATCAGAAATATAGATATTTACTTTATTATATTTCTGATGTTTTATGTGATGCTTTTCAGGTTCAGCAGTAAGAGATACACTAATTACTCCTGTGTTGAAGGTATGTGACATACACAGAATCTGCACAGTTGTGAAGGGTGAAACCCTAGTGATAACATTGCCTAAGAATCTTACCCTTGCTGAAGTTCAGTAAGTATTCTTTAGAAATAGCTAAATGACTTAAATTGCTAATAAAAAAGGATTATGTTTATTTGCAAAGTATTAGAAAATCAGTGATAAAAATTCAAAACATACATATTTTAAAATAAAAGCAGTATAACTATTTTCTGGGAATGTACGAGAACAACAATGCATTGTACAAGGGTTGATCAACAAAGATTAAGACTGTTTGTTTTTTTTAACAGATGTTTATTACTGCAATTCAATGTTTACATGACCTTTTTCAAATTAGTCCCCTCCTACTTCAATGTGCTTTTTATAGCATCTCTGTCAGACCTTGAACACGTGCTGCAGACCATTCTTTGTCAGGTCCTTGGGAATTGCCTCACTTTTCTTGAGCACTGCTTCAGAGTTCTCAAATCGAATCCCCCTAAGCTTTGCCTTTAGTGGTGGGAATAAAAAAAGTCACAGGTGTGAGATTGGGGCTATAAGGTGGATGTGGTACACAGATAATGTTGAATTGAGCCAGAAACTGCATGACTTGATTTGTGACGTGAGGCCGTGCATTGTCATGAAGAAGTCGCCACCCAGTCCAAGAAAGGTCGTTTCTTTGCATTGTGCTTCCTCAGTGTAGCCAATACTGACATGTAGTATGCTGCTGTAACAGCAATGTGAGGGGGAACTGCATGCTGGTAAGTCATTCCATTACAGTCAAAAAATGTGATCCCATTACTTTCCCTGCAGATGGAACAACTTGTGCCTTTTTTGGTGTTGGGAAAATCTGGCATTTACCACTTTGCTGGCTTGTTTTCCTTCAGGATCATAATGATGCAGCCATGACTTAGCACCGGTGATAATCGATTTAAAAAATACATCCCCTCCATCAGCAAAGAGACGCAGTCCTCACGACTTGTCTCTATTCGCACAGCCTTTTGTTCGGGAGTCAACAGACGAGGCACCCAACGAGCACAAACTCGGGTCATATGGAGATGGTCGTGCATAATTGTAAACACACTGCCATATGAAACTCTGAACACTTCACTGAGGTTACGTAATGTTATATGCCGATCCTCTTGGACAATCACAGCAGCTATGTTGATGTTGACTTCATTCACAGCAGAAGCCTTCTTTGAATTCCTTGAACACCTAAACACTGTTGCACAAGGTAGTACATCTTCACTGTATGCTTGCTTCAGCTTTTCATAAGTTTCGGTGGCTGTATGGTTTAAACGAAAAAAGAATTTGATTGCGCTGTACTGCTCCTCTCGCGTCACCTCTACTGTCTGGTATGCGAAATGCATGTAGGGTCTACAAAATACAGTATTACTACCAACCTACCAACAGGAGAGTGCTACTGCCTACCGACATACATAAAAACCTGCTCTTTTCAAATATTTATGTTACAGATATGAAACTATCACGGGAGCTACAGGAAAAAAGTCAGTCTCTGTTGATCAGTTGTGGGGTATCTACTAGGTGCCAGTAATGCTTCAACTACTTTTATTGACTTTTTTCGAATGTATATTATTATTTTTGAAAAGGTTCATTAAATTATTTTTTATTTTCATATTTAATCTCAATAATATTAATGATATATTAACATAAATGAAAGTGTAGTATTAACAAAAAGACAGCAGATGCTAAAATATAGAATGAAAGAATAAAACAACTTATTACCTGAAAATAGAGCATATAAACTGTTTTCACTTAATGTAACATGTGATAGTTATTTATTTTCTCCTTTTTCTCTCTGTTTTCCTATTTTACGCTATACTGTTTTACCAACTCCAAATTCGCAAAGCTATCATTCTATCATGTTCCAAACAAAAATACTTTTTGTACTTCCTATAGGCTATGTGAACTTGTTCTATGTGTAACTCTGGATTCACAGGACTTTCCCCACTTTGTATTTCCAACCCTTCTTAACTGGAATAAGGCACCTCAAGTAATAGGTTCACTTTCTGTGTCAGAACTTTCTTCTCTTCTCTTAGGTGTCTGTATCAGTCCTCTTCACATTGTTAATCTAGTTACCCTACATGGACGTTGTCACTCTGTAGTAAATGGACGGCTAATTCTAAGTCATTTGGGTTGCTTAGACCGTTTATCTTGTGCATTCCAGACATTATAGGAAGAATGGATGGGTTCGGTCACGTGGCATTCATTGGATGCAAATGCTGATATTTGCAGTACGTGTAACTAGTTCTGTAAAGAGATACTGGGTTTGAATAAGTCAACGCCAAGTGGAGTAGCTAGAGTGGAACTTGGAAGACCTTGCAGAAGTGGGGTAGTTTTAGAAAGATGTTTAAAATATTGGTTTAGCTGTATAAAAAAGGATGATGATATTGCACTAAAATCTGTCTAGAACGTCAGAAGAATTCAACATGTAAACGGTTTTTGGACAATTATTAAGAATAGGATAGAGGACATTGACAGACAAGTGACGTGGGGAAATCTGTTAAGTAAGAAATCACTAAATGTATACTGGAAAATAAATACAGAATGGGGAAGGGAAACGTATATAGACATATGTGATAGATATGAGAGGGAGGGTTTAGCTTGGTTAAGGACAGGAGCCCTATTGAGAGGGGGTTCACCAAAGGAGTGCATTCTATGTGGAAAGAAAATAAATTTAGAACTTTATGTAGTGGAGTGTGAAGAAATTGAAAATTGGAGGAAATTAATATGGGATAAGAACTGGTATAATAAAGGGGCTTACATAGTAACAATAAAAATGCTTACGTTGAAAGGAGAGAAAAGATTAAGGGAGGTGGGAAAATTTTCTGACAAAGTCAAAGAGAAATGGTTGAGAAGGGCAAGGAAATAAGAGGTAGAGAAATGGAAGACACAATCAGAACATTAGGTCAAGGTCATATAAGGGCTAGGATAGAGGTAAATGGCCAGGGAGCCAACACCACTATCCCTGTAATATAAGCAGCGGACAAATTTGTACCTAGATTAGAATTGTAAAACTTGTAATTGAGATTCTAAGATATGGAAATGCAAATAAATTATTATTTATTATTTAAAAAAAAAAAACGATTATAATGTTACTAAAATTAGGCAAGTGAGTCAACCTTGTATATACTTTTCTCCACTTACAAGTTTTTTATGAAGACTAGTTTCTGGGGACTTTTCCCCTATCGTCACTTCTGTGGTTGATTGATGATGCATCCGGTGTCTGCATCTGGCTTGGTGTCGTGCTGCCATCTAATGTCCTGGCAAGTTTGATGACGTCATCTACCGCGGGAATTTCAAAATTCATCAAGAGGTCCTGTTTTTTTGTAATAAATATGTTTTTCCAAATCTGTAGTTCCAGAGGTTTCTTTGCCTGTTTGATCAGTTCTATTTCTTGTTTTATGTTGTGATTCTCAGACCAAAAGTGATGTGCTACGGCCGACCTGTCCATTTGTTTGAATTTAATATTTCTGAAGTGTTCTTTCATTCTTGTTCCTAGATTCCTTTTGGTCTTACCAATGTATATCTTGTCACAATCCTGGCAACTCATTTGGTAAATGCCTGATAATTGAGTTTTCGGTGTGCAATTTTTTAGAGGGTGGTTTAGTAAGTTGCGGATGTTGTGTTTGTTTTGAGGGGCTAATTTTATCAGGCATTTACCAAATGAGTTGCCAGGATTGTGACAAGATATACATTGGTAAGACCAAAAGGAATCTAGGAACAAGAATGAAAGAACACTTCAGAAATATTAAATTCAAACAAATGGACAAGTCGGCCGTAGCACATCACTTTTGGTCTGAGAATCACAACATAAAACAAGAAATAGAACTGATCAAACAGGCAAAGAAACCTATGGAACTACAGATTTGGGAAAACATATTTATTACGAAAAAACAGGACCTCTTGATGAATTTTGAAATTCCCGCGGTAGATGACATCATCAAACTTACCAGGACATTAGATGGCAGCACGACACCAAGCCAGATGCAGACACCGGATGCATCATCAGTCAACCACAGAACTGACGATAGGGGAAAAGTCCCCAGAAACTAGTCTTCATAAAACACTTCTAAGTGGATAAAAGTATATACAAGGTTGACTCACTTGCCTAATTTTAGTAACAATGGCACTCCACTTTCTGAAATACTTCTTTTTATTCTATATTACGATTATAATGGCTTATCAAAAGACCAGCAATACATTGTCAGCCAAGAAATGAGAGCAGTGGTGTTTAAAAGTCAAAAACCTAAAAGTGGTGAAGGGAAAACAGATGGCTGGCACTTTCTGGATGCACTGCAACCAACAGAGGGTTAAAGTAAAGAAGTTGAAAATAATTGCAAAACTAAAAAGTTATTTGGTTTGATGCACCTTAGTTTACAATACATATATGTATCTTAATACAAGTGGTGTGAAAACAGCATTTACTTTTATGGGAGGAGGAGGAAGAAAATGCAGAATCCTGCTCTTATCTCCCAAATAAATAAGAATACTATGGATGAAATTTTCTGCCTTACTATCCTTCTTCCTGTAATTGTCTTCCTCTCTATATTTTACAAAAATCCTGCCTGTCTTTTGGTCACAAGAAATATATGATTAAGTGGTACATTGCACAATTTGTACAGTGATAAGTCATCTGCTACATTTTTCCCCTATCTTTTACAGCTTGTTCCAAGCCAGCTCTATGGAATATGGGTTACCCAAATAAACAAAAAATTCATGCACTTTGAATACCTTGTCATTAGTTGCAATTCTTAATTTGTAAGAGCAATCAGCAAAAGGTTCTAATGCTCCTAAACCGTGTAGGTAAACTTTGAAGGTTAAAATTAGAACTGAAAAATTCAGTGCCATAGTTGGGATCTGAATCACAAGATTTTTCAGTACTGATTTTATTCTTCTTATTTTAGTACACATGGTTTGTGTGTTGGGTGTGTTAGGAAAATCACTATTGCTGATTGCCCTTATGAATGGAAAACTATAACAAAAAGACCTAAAATGCCCCGGGACTTAAGTATTTATAAATTGCAAGTTCCCGTTAGGGTACGTGATTTTGATAGATTTTCTCGTGGTTTACTGATAAGATGAGACAAGATAAGATAAGATGCTCTATTGTCACAAACGCTTACATACAGAATGAACAAGAGCTTTGTAAACAGCTGATTCGTCAGATTGTGAAAATTACATTGATATATCAAAAATCGTTACACATATTTACAATAAGATTATAAGCTAAGTTACAATAATTTGGAAAATACAATACTAACAGTGGAAAGCCTACATGTATCTACATAACACTATTTACAAATAGAGGTACTATAATTAAGGATACATACTACTGCACATATATTCAGCTACTGAATAATAGGCCTTGTCTAATAGTAGGTTCTTCAATTTCTTATTAAATAAATCTTTGTTCTTTATGGTTTTCAGTTGGGTTGGCAGTCTGTTATAGGCCTTTATTCCTGCGTAGAGTGGAGTTTTTTTCGAATAATGTTAACCTATGCATGAGTGGTTTCAGACTACATTTTGTTCTGGTTTCATGACAGTGCTGATATTGTGAGTCATACAATGTATCATAATTTGAGTGGATATATTTAAGTAGCTCAAAGATATTGTGCCGGTAATGTTAGTATTTTAAGCTTTTTAAATAGATTACTACACAATTCTTTTGGTCCAACCTGTGATATTATGCGTATGATTCTTTTCTGATGTGAATCAGATGGAGCATTTAATGTTGTACCAGCATGTTACCATGGTAGCTCAGTGGTAGAGCAGCTATGTTTAAAGTGGAAGATCTGTGTCATTGAATTTTTCAGTTATGGTTCTACCTTTCTATGTTTATATATTTGCAATGGGTGCTTTATAATTATGTATTTATTGTTCTGTTCATGTTTTATTAAAATGGCATGAATAAACTGGATTTGCATATAGATATCATTGCCATTAAATCTATACTGAAATTGACAGTTGAATATAGCTAGCAAAACAAACAAGGAACCCTTAACTACCAACATATGAAAACTCAATAAACTTATTAGTAAAATAAAATTGTTATCTTAAAGGTTATTCAAGAATGATTTTGTGAGGTAAATAAATATTGCAAATAATGTAGAAAAGGAGGATTTTAAAACACATATTATAAAGAAAATTATTTAAAGTGCATTAGTTTTACACTACAGCACGTTTTAGCAAAAGACTGTGAACATTGCATGCAATAAATTTATATAATTTTTTGAGTGATTTAAAAATATAATTAATGTAAAAAGGAAATTGAATCATTAATTTGGTGTTAGAAAGAACATATCCCACTTCAAAACTACAAGAGTAATGAGTCATTTACAAAATAAGAATAATAAAACTATGTCAAAGTCATCTTTTACAATGCCTTGGACATAAGTATTCCTAAAAATAAAAAATAAATATGTACTCCAATGATTGTCCATCATTTAAAGATGATAATTTTCTAATAAATAGTCTTTATTATATGTTTCAAAAGTAATTCTTATATTTGCTGGTGCTAAAGAGCTGATTCATTTTGGCATTTTCTAGCAGCACCATTTCATATAATAATTAAGAATTAACATATGTAAACACAGCAGCAATTATTTAATGAATTACATCTCAATGTTTTATTTATTCCTTATTAAAAGTGTATATCAGTGATGTACATGCCTTTTCCAGTAAGATAACATATGATTATTGACTCTGGATATTGCTTTAATTTGCAGAAGCATTGCAAAAGAGTTTTCTGAGCTTTTGGCCTCTCGGCAGTATGTCATGGCACAAAGTAAAGCAAAGACATCACTACAGACTTTGAAACAGCTTTCAGACCAAAGCTTGTACACTGCAGCAGCAGAAAGCATTCAAGATGAAATCAGGAAGGAACTCAAAAGGAAAGAAGATGGGTGAGTTTAATAATTTTATATTGAATTATAAGACAAATTGTCACTAAGGAGAATTTATAACATTTAATATGAATTTATTTCAAAACATTCTGAACCTATGCAATATCACATATTTTTAGAATACAACAGGACTGAGTGCAAACATAGTGTTATGCATTGATACTATTTGACGAAGCCATGAATATTGTATATTTCTACGGTGAATAAAACTTACTTATAATAATAGGGTATATTTTAGAAAAGTACATGTTTATTTCATAGGAAATAAAAATACTGGGGCCAACTGAAGATATCAACATAGGTATGCTGTAATTTAAATTCTGCTTGCTCCTTGACAGGCTATTGACTCAAGGCATGGATTTGTAAATCCTTAGGAGTGTAAGTCCTAGAACAGGAAGGTAATCTATTGACAAAGAAGACAAAGACAAAGAGGAAGAAATGTTATGCATAAAAGGAATATAATATTTTCCAAAAATAAGGCAGTGACATTATGAAATTAGTTACTCAGGGAAGCTACTAAAGAAGTTGCTGTGTAACATTACTATTCCACGGATTTGTACCACAGTAGGAATGACTTCTCTGATAATTATAGAAGAACTCAGGTATTTCACTTCTGAACTTGGATGAATGTCAAGGAGAAAGAGGTTAGCACATATTCACCCGGTTTGTGACTGCTCCTTATGGTTGATAGTGCAGAGCAATTGAAGGCATTCATTGATAATTAAAATTTACACAATAAGTCGACTGAGACACTCAGTACTTCACATATCTCAATTTTCTTTCAACGAGCTTTGCCTTCACTTAGAGGCATTATAAATAGAGGCATTATAAAGAAGTTGTCGACTGACTAGAACTTTGGTGTTCAAGCTGATGATGCTTCTCTGGAAATGAGACATCTGGCAGTAGTTCAATGAGGTTGAGTTAAGTAATTTCTTCCAAAGGAATGTCAAAATTCATTAAATGTGTTTTGAATTTCTTCACATAAATGTTCTCCAGATGTTTAATTTGTAATTCATGTGAACTGGTTTTAGTAGTTGGGTTTTCTGCTCAGTGTTGTGGTGATTATCCCAGAAATTTTATCTGTTTCTTTTTGACTGATGTTATTTTAATTTGGTTTCGATGTTACATTTCATCTTTCCAATGTATAACTTATTTTAGTCCAATTAATTAATTCCATAAATGCCGGACTTCTTTTGCAGAGGAATTTTTTCTGTTCTTGGGTTTATGATGTGGTTTCTTATATTGAATTTGTTTAGTGGTGTCAGGGTGATGTTAAATTTACTAAAAATCGTTTGAAATTTTCTGGTTACCCATGGGTGATATGTGAACTTCTTGTATGCTTTTTGTCCCTTAAAACTGTTAGGGTGGTGATCTCAATAAACCTTTTTTTGTCTAAATCCTTTTATGGAAGTGTTGAAAACAGTGTTGTTGTATAAATTAAGTTAATTAGGAGTCGATTAATAACACAAACAACACTCACTTTTAAATTTTCCCGGAACCGGTTTCTGAGGTCTTCCCTCTATCTTCAGCCGGACATCGACTAGTTCTCATTGGTGTAGCTGGCAATATTTTGTCTTCGGTTTCCTCTGGTGGCGGTTCGAGGAACTTGCTGAACAAATCTTTCTGGGGGATGTCGAAATTGAATACTTTGTTCCTATTTTTTGAAATAAAGATTTGTTCCCATGTGGACAGTTCTTCTTTTCCTGTTGTATGTTTTAGTAATTTTGGTTCTGGATTTATGTTGTGGTTTTTTTCCCAAAAATGCGTGGCAACTGCTGATTTTTCTAATTGTTTGTATTTTATGTTCCTAAAGTGTTCCTTTGCTCTTGTTTCTAAATTTCTTTTCGTTTTTCCAATATAAATTTGACTACAGTCACAGCATTCAATTTGATATATACCAGATTTTTTGTTAGATGGAATGGCATCTTTGATGTTTGAGCAAATTAGGTTTTTTAAGGAGTAATGGTTCACTGGAGCTAGTTGAATGTTTTGTTTTTTGAAGACTTTTTTGAATTTATCAAAGGCCCATGGATGGTAAGTGAATTTTTTGAAGATCATTTTAGTTTCTGTAGCTGAGAGGGTTGTGGTTTCCTTTAGTAGTTTCTTCTTTTTTGCTAAGTTCACTTTTTTGTCTACTAGTGATTTGGGAAAGTCATTTTTCTGTGCTATTTCAATAATTTTGTTGTATTCTATTTTGTATTCTTCTGCTGTGAGAGGGATGTTGACCAGTCTGTGTGCTAAACTATTAAAGATTGCCTGTTTGTGGGATCTTGGATTGTAGCCATTAGCTTTTATGTAGTTGTCTGTCTGTGTTGGTTTTCTGTAAATGCCAAAGTTTATTCTATTTTTATTTCTGATTATTTTTAGATCTAAAAATGGTAAATACTCGTCTTTTTCAACTTCTACAGTGAACTTGATGCTTTCTTCTTGAATATTTAAAAGTTTTAGTGCATCACTGATGTGTTTTTTTGGCACTATGGCAAATATGTCATCTACATATCTTTGCCAGAGTTTGAACATCCATGGGAAACCTTTAGTGATCCTTATTTCTAGTGCACTCATGTACAGATCGGCCAGGAAGGGTGATAAGGGGTTTCCCATTGCTAAACCAGAAGTTTGATGGAAATATTTTGTTTGAAACTGGAAGAAATTCTGTTCTATGCATAATTTGGTAAGTTCGATGTAATCTGAAATTTCAAGTGATGACATTCCAAGTGATTTGAGCCATTTTTCTATCAATGTTGGGAGTTGTTTAACTGGTATGCTGGGAAACAGTGATTTAACGTCAAATGAGACTAGTGTGTCTTCTTCATTTAGTTCAGTATCCTTAATGTGTTCTATAAGTTCATAGGTGTTTTTGATGCTTAGGCTATCGAATTTTGGAAATGAGTTGAATTTGTTTGTTAGCCATTTTGCAAGTTTGTATGTTGGTGAATTTTTATACTGCTAACTATAGGTCTCATTGTTATGGATGGTTTGTGTATTTTGGGTAAGCCATAAAGTCTAGGTAAGGTTGGGTTATCTGGTTATTAATCGACTCCTAATTAACTTAATTAACTTTTTTTGTCTACTTAACCTTTTTATTTTCTTGTCTACCAATTTTTTGCTGAAAATGTTTTTTGTTGCTGTTTCTATTCTTTTGGTATATTTGGTCATGTATTCCTTTACATCCATCACTACTTTAATTAGTCTATGAGTTAGGCAAGTGATGACTGCATGTTTGTGAGGTCTAGGATTGAAACTGTTGGCTTTGATGTATTTGTTTGTATGTGTGTCCTTCCAGTAATTCCAAATGTTGACTTGTCATTATCTTTGATTATTTTTAGGTCCAGAAAAGGAAGCATGTTGTTGGATTCTATTTCCATTGTGAAATTGATGGTGGATTCCTGTAAATTTAATGTTTTTCATTCATATAGTTCGAGTAGACTAAACACAAAGACAAAACCAGTATGAATAACACAAGAGAATAGCAACAAAGGTAACATGATGCAGTGAAATGCACAAGCAATATCACTAGAGTACAGACAACAATGTTCACTTGTTACTTTAGCAAAGTACAGGTCTTCTTCTCTCGAACCATTCATGCCATTAGATTTCAGGTTCAATATAAAGTGTGTGAGTAATAATATACTGTAAAATTTTCAGGATTTCGAAGAAAGCTGCCAGAAGATTCTACAATTGAAATCAAGGACTATTCTGTTCGAAAATGGCAACCTTAAACTCTGAGCTTTATGAACTGATGTTCAGCACATGTAGCTATTGTTGTTTTTGATAATCAAAATTACATATTAATGGCATACTGCATATATATTTCAATAATTGTGCTCATGATATGTTACAAATACATGGTGAATTAACATTTTTCTTTTAAACATTGCAGGTTGGATGCAAATCCAAGTTCAATACAATCAAGTCTGGATTTCCTTGAAATGTCAATAAACATCTTAAGCCAGCTATCCATGTCTGGTTCCACCCTACAAGATTTGTCTTCATTCAGAGATAAAATTCTTAGCTTGGTGAATCGCAATAATGGTAAGCACCTACTAAATTAATCATAATTTTCCTATGAGTAAGGACTGTGATACAATGAAGCACAAAATTAATATAATTTTGAGTAAAACTTGTACTCAATGTTCCATATATTGCTAGTGTTTACCTAAGTGACATTAAATTTTTCAGCTGACTCACATTTTTTCCGGTAAACCACTAGGAGTTTTTATATGCACATGAGACAACTATCTTAATGGTGACTTATAAGCCATAAGAATCAGGGACATTAAAAAAGAAACAAGCTGGAGTCTAGTATGCACAAACCAGTGACAGGATGGTAATATTGTGGCATGTGTAATGAAGTGTTGTTCCGATCAGAGCGTGGAAGTTCACAGCCCATTTCTAGAGGTCACGTGTGCATGTCACGTGACTATACAAAGCTAGCAGCAGCATGCATCAATCGTCCAATGCTGCCAGTCACATTACAAACAGTGAAATGGAGGCGTCAAAAGAAGAGCAAAGAGGCGGTGTTCGTTTTCTGACAGTGGAAGGAGTAGGGGGAACAGACATTTATCAATGAATGTCACAAGTGTACCGCAAACACTGCATGCCCTTTGCAAGGATCAAGGTGTGGCACAGGCTCTTCAGGGGAGCACAGGTGTCGTTAGCCAGTGATGCACGGTCTGGAGCACCACACTGCATTACCAATAACATTGTCTAGCTGGTTGACACACTCATTACCCAGGACTGCCAAATGAAAGTGAAAGCCATAGCCGCCGAGGTTAGATTGAGCGTCGGATGTGTTGACACCATCATGAAGGAAAGACTGCTCTTGCACAAAGTATGTGCTCAATGGGTGCCACACACTTTTCAACCACACCAGGAAGCATGTTGAATGACCCACTGTCTTGGTCATCTACAGTGCTATGCTAGGGAAGGGAATGGGTTCCTGGCATGAGTGGTGGCTGGAGATGAGTCAACGCTTCAAACCAGAATTAAAACGACAAAGTCTCCATTGGAAGCCTCCAGGGTCACCAGCACCAGAAAATGCCAAGGCAATCCACACAAGTGCAGGAAAGGTTATGCTGACGTTCTTCTTTGACCAAGATGGTCCCTTTCTGATACACTTCGTGCAGCATGGAACAACAGTGAATGCCCAGCATTATTCACAATTCTTGACCAACTTACGCCAAGCGATCAAATCAAAACGACCAGACAATCTCACCCATGGGGTCATTCTGCTCCACGGCAATGCAAAGCTTCATACGGCCAACACAGTCACAGCACTCCTGCAGAAATTCAAATGGGAGGTTCTCGGCTACCCTCCATACAGTCCAGACCTCTCTCCCTGTGATTACACCATTTTTGGTCCCCTTAAAAAGACTCTGAGGGCCAAACAATTCACCTCAGAAGACATCCAGCTGTACATGCGGAACTGGCTCACATCGCAGCCCTGGGACGTTTATGAGATAGCCATTCACTGCCTTGTGTCACAGTGGGACAAGTGTCTCAACAGACAATGCCAATACTTCTAACTTACAGGTACTGGTTTCTGTAATTGTGTCTCCGGCACGTTTCTTTTTGAACGCACCTTATACTTTAAGTCCCGAACTTTATACTTCAAACCACTAAATGCAAGTCAGTTAGAGAATTTAATATTGTGCTGGTATGTTGCCATGGTCGCTCAGTGGTTTAGAGCAACTGGATGGAGACCTGGAGATCCGTGGTTAAATCCGGCTATTTCACTGAATTTTTCAATCTGACTCTATTTTTCCAAACCTTGGTCTACACATGGCTAATGTGAAAGAACAATTAATTTACAAATAAAAAATGTATTTTCATTATAAGTATGGATATATGTTATGCTATTCTTAAATATTTTAGTTTTGGAGAGTTAAATCTGACCATTAAAAAATTCATGCCATGGCTGGGACTCAAACCACAAATCTTTAACTTTGTTTATAAATAAGGACACTGAATTACCAGGATCATATCAGAGGTGTTGAGCAGGTGAACTTGCAGGAGTTCTTTTACATGCCAATAAATCTCACATCTTGGGAAAAATGTGAGTCATGTGGGGAATTTGATGTCATAATGGCATTTTGCTACAGTAGCTCGTTGGTTAGAACAGCAAAACTGAAAGCTGAATATTTATGGTTCAAATCTTGGCTAGGGTATTTAATTTTTCATTGTGATTCTTTCCAATGCATTAAAATTTCTTATTTGAGCAAACCTTCAAGAAAATCTGAAATACTGGAAAATATTGTCCCTTAAAGTTTGCCACTTAGTACAAACATGACCACCACAAAAGAGGAATTTGAAAACAAATTAAACATCTGTGGTTAACTATAAAGTACAGAAATTAAAAGTAGTTTCAGAATTTCAAGTTACCAGGTAAAAATGTGTAATATTTAGTAGTATGTATATGGGATTATTTTGGTTTCAATATATGAGGGTCGGCTGATAAGTCCCAGGCCTCACATAGAGATGGTACCACTGGGTCAGTTTGATGGATAGCATCATATAGTTTAACTCTAGACTAGCTTGTATCCATAGTTACAGCTCAACAGTTTTAGTTTTTGAATGACAGCATTTTAAACAAGACAAGCGTAGAGGTTTCACGAAAATGAGGATTTCGAAAAACGAGCAGTGATTACATATTTTCATTTGAAAGGTTTAAGGCCTAAAGAAATCAAGGAGGAAATAGATATTACATTGAAAGACTCTGCCCCTTCATATTCAATGATTAAAAGGTGGATCGCAGTGTTTAAAATGGGATGTACAAGCACTAGTGATGAGCCTAGATGCCCTGTGGAAGTCAGAACTCCAGAGGTGATTGAAAAAATTCATTGTTTAGTACTCAAAGATCACAAATTAAAGTTGTTTGAGATAGAAGAGGCTGTAAACATATCAAAAGAACGTGAGTATAATATTTGAAGTAATGTTTTGGGCTTTCACAAGGTCTGTGTTTGTTGACACCTGATCAAAAGTTGCAAAGAAAAACTGTTTCTATTAAGAATTGTGAGCTTTACTGTAAAAATCCTAATGAATTTTTAAGACAGCTTATTACCATGGATGAAACTTGGATACATAACTACATTCTAGAAAGTAAATCACAGTTAAAACAGTGGATTATGCCAGGTGAACCAACTTCAAAAAAGGCAAAGTCAATGTTGTGAGCTAACAAGGTTATGGCGAGTGTTTTGTGGAATGCACAGGGAATTATATTTATTGATTACTTGGAAAAGGATAAAGTATCACTGGTAAATACTACGCAAGCTTACTGCAATGTTTGAGTGAGTGAAAAGAAAAGGACCTCATTTGGCAAAGAAAAATATCTTGTTTCTTCACGACAATATCTTGTTTCTTCACCATCATTCAGTCATTGCAATGGGAAAAAATGTGTGATTTAAAGTTTGAATTGCTTGAACATCCACTCTATTCGCCAGATCTAGCACCCAGTGACTACCACCTGTTCCTGAACCTCAAAAGTTTTCTTGGAGGATGAAGATTTCGCAGCAACAAGGGGTAATTGATGCGGTAAGCAGCTATTTTGAGGACCATGATAAATTGCACTACAGAGATGGTTTAATTAAATTAGAACACTGATATGGCAAATGTATTAACCTTTCTGGAGATTATGTTGAGAAATAAAAAGTTTTTTTTTTTTTTTTTTTTTTTTTAATGTGAGCTAGGGACTTATCAGCTGACCCTCATATGTATCAACTGAAAAAGTTGATTCATTATATCTTTAATGTCAGTAGACTTGTGAATTACAAGTAATTGTCAAGTTTACATAGCAGTTTACAATGTAATTGCAACTGCAATATACATATAAATTAACATATTTATTAGATAATTTATGTATTAAATATGAACTTCATTTACACTATACAAACATTTATCAACAATGAATTTTTTCAGAAGATTTGTAAAAGTATTACCTTGTGAGGATTTAATATGTAAAGGAAGTTTATTATACATGAACATACCTATGATATATGGGTCTTTGATGCTTGAAGTTTTTGCTTTATACTCTGTATCGTAGTTATTATTCCTCAAGTGTTGTAGTGATAATGATCTCTGCTTAACAATATAAATTTGCTCTTTTGCCGGACTAGTAAGATAACTTTATAAACATACAAAATACATCGAAATTTAACTGAATTGGAACACCACAGTGAAGTGAAATAATTATTAAATTATAGATGAGTCGTATATGTAAGTGAAACTGATGTGTAATAAATACAACTCATCTATAATTTAATAATACAAAATATGATTAAAATTTGCTGACCTTTAAATATTTCTTTCACTGATTCTTGGCTCTTTAAGGTTGAAGATGCACCTTAAACTTTTTTTTTTTTTTTTTCTGCAAAATTGTATAGTATCCTATTTAAATTTAAATTGCTAGTAACTCACCATATTTTAATACCATATGATATGTGTGAGTATATTAGACCATAGTATACCATTTTTAGTGCTCCTCTTTCTAGATGGGTTGATAATTTTCTAATAGTTTTGTCTGCACAAATTAACAATGGGTCATCAGCATACAATGTTGTACTGCAATCACCTGTGCTGGTAGCTTGGTAGTAGGGTATTATCATAGAAAACATAAGATCCATTGTTTGAGCCTGGCTATGACAATAAGTTTTTCAAGTTTTATTCAAGTCTCCAGCTGTATCTTATATAAGACCAGTATGAAACAGCAATTTTGAAATAAATATGTGTTTTACTTAATGCAGTGCCTAGTTAAATAATACATATAAATTTGCATTTTTTCATATTCATTACCTTTTAAACCCAATAAGGTGCAACTAAATGTTAAAAGTGCATGTACATGCACAGTGAAGCATCTTTAATGAGATCCCTTCTGATCTCTCCCATTAACACTCTGAATAAAATAACTGGCAGAAAAAAGTGTAGAACCCTTCTAAGAAATTGTCATTTATTTAGTAGAAACCTTCCACTTTAAACTGCTTTTCAGCAATGTAACAGCAGCAGGATAACTCATTTAATGATCTGAAGATTGTCATTTTTAAAACATAAGTTACTCATTATATAAATGTAACTATTTGTAACAAAGGCCTCACTTAACTTAAGAAAATGATGTTAATTCTTCTTTCTAATTGAAATTAGAAATTCTTTCGATTAGAAAGAAGAATATCAATTAGAAAGGAGAATTAACACCATTTTCTTAAGTTAAGTGAGGCCTTTGTTACAAATTGTTAAATTTGTATAATATTCATTGCCTCACTGTAGCTAGCTTCATTTTCTACATAAGTTACTCATTCTTTTGGGTTTTCTGTTTCTTTCTCTTTCCTGATATTTTGAGGTGTTTTAACCTAAAATTTCATGTATTCATGAATAACTGTGTGCATATTTTATTCATTTATAAACTTATTTGTTTAACATGTATATTTTGCTTCAGATCTTATAAAAAAGCATCGCTCAAATCCTGAAAAATACGTAGACATACATAGTCCAAGATCTCGACATAGACGAAGCAGCTCTGATGTCCCAGCACCTAAGGTTCAAGAAAGTAACCATGTAAGTCTTAACTTTCTGCACAAAAACGTAATCTTATGTAACTACATTATTTTAAGTAAAGGATGTAACAAAAAGGTATGTCAAATATTTAAGAAAACATTTTTTGCAGATAGAGGATAAAAAAATGTTGTATAAACACAGCTCCAGAAATTATTTCCTTTTTGAAGCATTTTTACAGCTGAACACATACAAGAACACTCAATGACAGAACGGTGGGGAAATTGAAAATCACAGCATGTGTTCAAAATGGACTCCATTAACTCTAATGCATCCATCAACCTGCTGGCATAGACTTCCTAATGCGTTGAGTTATGTCTGAAAAATATCATACTCTCTGGCAGCCTTCCACAACACAAGAATAAAAAGCCTCCACATATGCAACTAGAGTTGCATAAATAAGAGATTTCAAATATTTCCACAAATAAAAATCTAGTGGGTTTAGGTCAAGTGAGTGTGAAGGCCACAGAATTGGTCCACCTCCTACCAGGAAATCTGCTATTTAGAAATCGACGAACAGAACACTTGAAATGAGGAGGAACTCCATCATGCATGAACTGAGTACCAGTGCCTAACTAGCGAACTACATACTGTACAATAACAACAGTGAAATGCATAACCTCCGCCCAGTTTAACTAGATGTAAAAAGCAAATGTTTACTACTGTACAATTAAACCACTGTTCTATTGTGGGTTTGTGGCCACAGGACAGCTATGTGTTACACATCTCACCCTGTAAGCAGGATTGTAGAAAAGGAATTCTACCATGGAAGTAAACAATTTCTGGACCTTGTTCATATAACACTTTTATCCTCTATATGCAAGAAATGTTTTCTTAAAGTTTTGATATATCTTTTTGTTACATATTAGTAAACCATAGTAGACAGAGCTTTATGTGAGTTCTAAATTTGAGTTGTGAAATACTTTTTATATTGTCTGCGTGACAGCAAATACTTACCCAAAAGGATTAAGTGTGTCACCAGATTCCACCACTTCTGTTGTTTGACAGACAAGAAAGCCGATAATGTGTCTTTCAAGAACAGCCACTTTTGATGTACAAGCCGAAGAAAACACTGGCTTTTTTCTACTACCACTGCCACTTTTCTGGAAGAAGTGACATTCAGAATTTTCCATTTAGATGAATTGAGCTACTTTATTTAGAAGAAGCTTCTGGAACATTTCTTCCATGACTTGGAAATATAAAAAAGAAGTACTAAATCCAGCTTGAAGTGTAGCCAGTTGTGAGGGTCAGCCAGCCAGAGAAGTGTTAAAATGAGTTGGCAGTTGTCAGTAAGTTGACGAGCAGGCAGTTTATTGGTGTCGAGAAGCTGCTAGCATTGCAAATCAGTGTGTGCAACCGAGGCATAAGAAGCATTAATGCCATGCAAACAGACATGTTTGCTTTGTACATTTATAGAAGGGCAAGTTAGCACTGCTAAAACATTTGGTGATGAATAAAATGAATTAAGCATAGCTTTGTTTTGTTATTTAGTCAGAAATCATCAGGGTGTGTTTATGGATAAAAATGACAGTGGTAATTTATTATACCAAATAGTCTTTTGGGCCTGTCCACGACTCTGTTGGTGTATTTGCATTGTAGTGACCTTAGTATGTTCTGCTAATTTAGTAGTGGTGAATGCTCTATGCAAGGCTATGCTTTATTGGTTGTTAATGCCGAATGTCAGTTACTGTCTTATGTTCATGCTGAGTTTGTTGTGCATTTCAAAAGTGAAGGCTTATTCAAACATCTTTGCAGTGTGTGAATTACTTTAGAGTACTCATACAATTGTTGCTGTATGTATCCTGTTATTAGTTTACTGAAATAGCTACAGTAAAATTCAAATTTTTATGTATGTTACATATATAAAAACCAAATCATGTAGACATGTGTAGACCATTTCAGAAGATATATTCTGGTATATGTATAGAGATACTGTCAGATGCTGATTAATACATTTTGGGAGAATGGAGTTACTAAATAATAGAAGAAAAAATTGTCTAATTTCGTGTCTCATTTAAATTGTATCCAAAAGGAGCCTAAGATTTGTTACACAGAAAGTGGGGTTTCAAAAACCTGTTCATAAAGTTGTAACTTTCAAAATTAAAACTTTACACATTGAGTACTGTGAATTACAACCTCTTGATGAATATCAGGAATGTCTGAGTGCAGAATGGTAGGTACCACTTTCAGTACCACTTATAGTGAGATTAGTATTGATTATAGTACAAAAGTGAATCGAGAAAAGTGAATTCTCGATTCACTTTTGTACTAATTTGTGCTTCACTGTCCCTACGCTTCTTTCAAGTTTATACTTTGATTGATTATAGTACATGCTACCTATATACTATTTATGAGTATGTAACACAGGAGTTTTAGAAAGAAAAATCCTCTAATGCAGCAGCCAGCAGTGGAACATGCATCTAATGATCTAGGCCTGGGCAATAGCTTTATGTAGTATAGATCCTATTTTATATGGTTCCTTATGTTTTGAGTTCCATTCATAGTTCTCTATGGTAGTTGTTAACATTTTATCATTTACTCTTTATTGAGTATCTTAAATTACCTTTTATTTTATTTATTTAGTGCCAAGCTATTATATAGATTGCATTTTCTGGAATTGACCCAAATCACTTATCCAGTAGACTACACAACCTTTTTATCTCATACATCTTATGATCTAAAATTTACATTGATAACTCTTACTCATTACATCTGTCAATTGACCATTTCCATTTGGATCTCACCTTCCATAGAAATTTTCTTAATTGTCTAATCTGACTGATAAGAAAACATTTTCTTTATGGCTACAATACGTTTACTTTTATCTTTGTTAGGTATAATAGATTTGTTTTGAACAAATGCAGTGAAACTGAAGAATATTTTGTCTTATGTATACATTCCAACAGTATTGTAAAAAAAAAAAAAAAAAAAAAAAAAAAAAAAAAAATTAGTGAAATAATAAAATGGTGTATACCAGAAATTAAATTCTTTGTATACTATACATTTCAGGTATTGTCTATGTTGAAACTCTCTGAAATCATCATTAATAGTAGCACAGAAGCTAAATCTGCAGAAGAGAAACAAAAATTACTTCGAGCACTCCATTCCTATATGCAAGGCCTCTGCTCAGGTCATGAAGTGGCCAAGGATCATAAAGTTTTCATAGGTAAGGAATATAATAAATATTAAAAGCAGAAGCATTATTAACAGTGAAGTATTCTTCATTTTTGAGTTTGATTAATGAGTTTCTATGTTTATCCTCATTAATCAAACTCAAAAAGGGATATAATGCTAGAGATGGTAATTGTCCATGATACTGGTACTTACTCTATTGTAACATTGCATTATTTAAACTATTTCAGGTAGCTTAAAATCTTTACCAATGGAGATACTTTTAAAAATAAGTAGTTTTCCTTTCACACAAGTTTGTGAGTAGGATACTTGTTGAAAGGTAAAATCTCACTGATTTGAACCAGGATCATTTGCTTTCTGTATGGTTGCTCTAACCAACTTAACTACCATTGTAATATGCTAATATGATAGTAAATTCCATAACTAACATCCCAAATCATACTTGAGATAACATATGCAAATCCCAATTTACATATTATAGAGCATATACAAAGCATATAAAAAGAGTATATATGCAGCCTAAAACTAAACCAAGCCAATAAATCTGCAATAGCAGAACACATGATCTCAACTGGCCACCACATCGATTTCAACAGTACAGAACTAGCCACCTACAGCAACTTCTCCCAGAGGATGACACGAGCGTGCATAGAAATTTTCAAGGCAAAAAACAACATCAACAGAGACAACAGAAGCAACTCTGCAGTACTTGTAAGACCTTGCTCATAAGCACAGCTGTTGGTCGGAGGTCAGCCAGTGAGAGACAAAGGGCGGAGCCACAAGATCATCTAGAGTCTGACAGCTCACAGAAACAGTCTTTACTATTTAATGGAACCAAATCGAGCCCAGAAGACCTAAACAAGCACAAGGAAACAAATAATGAAGAAAAAGGCTACAGAACTTGATTAGAAAGCCACCAGGAAACAGTGACACTGGCACTGACTCGAATAGGTGGACAGACAGCCAACCAAGAACTAAGGGGCAGAGCCACTAGAGAACCGTAAGGATATAAGCCTGAACAACGTTGCAAAGATCAAACAAGACCCCAGAAAACGCTCACGACAGGATGAGCGAAATATTGGCAAGTATGATCAAAATGATGCAGGCTTCACTGGAAGCTAAGGATACTTATCAAGACACAGGCCATGAAAGCCTATGCATCCACCTATGCATCTAGTCCCAGGCTTTATAGGTAATAACTATGAGGTCAATCAATGATAATTAATTGTTCTTTCAACCATTATTCCACACACAACCTTGAATAAAATATATGTTAAAGGTGTTATGATTAGATTTTGTATAATTTTGTAAAACTGGGAAAGTGTAAGAGCTTAATGAAAAGTTATATAGAAAAAAGTGTAGATTTTTGTTAGAATACTCAATTATGTCAGATAATTTGCTTTGGTACTAATCACTTCCAAAATATTACTCTTATTGGTTTGAGTTTTTCATATTTTTCATACTATTTTTTGTAGCATTGTCAGCACTAATTTGTTCCTCATATTTAAACAGTATGAAATTTAAAAGCCATTGTATAGGTCTCACTTTGGCTGGCCTACCTGACCCCTGTTTTTTCAGAGGTTTTCCCAGGCTGCCAGGCAAAGGCTGGGTAGGTTAATTACATTCCCCGAATTTCCATTTCATTGCCATTATCATTTAACATCATCTCTTATCTGGTGGTCTCTTTCAGGGTAGAAGTGTCAGCAGGTCTCTCGGCGCCAACACTTCCTCTTTTGGTAGGACAGTTTCTAGTCCAGAAATGGTGGGCCATTTCTAGACCATGGTAGGTGGAATGCTGGTTGTGCTGGCCTGCCGGGGGAGTTTACAACTGGTAAAGCATAGGAACCTTGCCCTCAGCACTGTCGTGATCCTTGAGAGGCTGCTCTTTGTCTTCTCTTGACTCTTCCTTCCTCCTGGGGATGCCCCACTTGGGGCATAGGTACAATAGATCAACACTAGTCGCAGTGCCGAGGCCTCTCCGTGCCATAATCCAATCCAGTATGGCCCACTTTTTAAAAATGTAACTATTACATTTCTGCTTGTATTCCTCTTGTGCTTGAAATGGAATGTATAGGAAAACCACTTCTTCGAGAGAAAAAAGATAGTCTCTGGGCAAAATAATATGGATTTAATGCATTAACATGTTTTCACTCCTCACATAAGATCAGTGCATCAAATGTTAGTAAGTATAATTAATTATTTTTTAATCATTAATATAAACCTTTATTTCGACAGGTGTTTCTATACTGGAGTTTAGTGTAGAGAAACTTTTGCCTGAGAAATTTATGCTGGCACATGAATTTTCTATACCTGACAGAGCAAAACATGCTGCGGCATTGAATAAGACAGCATTTGTAAGTATTTAGCATGTGGTTATTATGTAGCTTATAAGAACTTGTAGAATCATCTTACATAAATAGCTCCTCTGAAAGTTAATTGTAAGAGAGTATCAAAATAAATATTATCTAACTTGAAGTAATATTGTAATCTTTATATTTTGCTAACCATGTTTTAAAATTGATAAGATTTCATTTATATCCTTGGCTTTGAATAACTCATTGAACACTATGAAGAGCAAACATATCTGCAAATTTGTTGAATCAGAAATTAGGTATTATTCAGCTCTAAAAATCATTATTAATATTAAAAATCAAATTGTTTAGATATTTAAAATCTGTGAGATAAATGAGAGGGCTCCCTTGTTGGGCTCCCTTTCACCTTTATAAATTTTCATGAAATTAAAATGCTCATCCTAATATATTTCTGGAGTGTTTTGAAAACTGATTAAGAAATTTATTGTATTAGGTTAATTTGTCCAAATACTTGTCTGAAAGACATGGTCCTTCACGTTATACATGTCTTGGAGGTGTTGCATTCTCTTCTGACTATTTAACAGACGTAGTTAAATATAACTCTACAGTTCGTAACAATGACAAGGCAACGGTACTACCAACTAAGAATTTTGAAAGGTAAGCTTCATTTTAATGCAGAATTTTAGAACTCCATATTGCACTTTGTGTAGTTTCATAGCACATATTGTCCAGCCTATCATCTGCCAGTTTTATCTTTTTAATAATTCAAAGGATAAAAGGAATATTATTATATTTTATATTTTACTTGCAGCATATGACTACCATTGTTACAGGCAAAGTTTGGTGTATGAAGTTAGACTGTTAAATGCTACTAGCTGGTCTCCAAAGCAGCTGAATCAACCAATTGTCATAAAAATTCCATTACTGAGTGATGATCTGCAACCACATCAACAATTAAAGGTATCTGTTACAATCTAATAGGAGTTATAATTTGAAACATCCGAATTGTTTAACCATATCAGATCAGAGTATCTGTACTGGACTGGAATAGTTTTGAAATATTACTACAGGGTTCTTAATTTAAAACCTAATGAAGCACACAGCATTTCACCTCTTCTGGACCTTGCTGGATTCTCCTACTACCGGCTGCTGTTGTGCACAGGGGCTAGTGGTGTGCACTCCACTTGACAGTATTGTACCAGCCACCAACATGAACAGGTGCTTGGCTCTAGAACAACACTTTGTCATGTGTACAAGTTATTATAAATGGGAATCACCAAACTGCGTTAACAGAGAGTATATTCAAACTTCCCTGGTAAAATGCCTCCTTCCAGATTTACAATTCACGAGATTGTGAAGAAATTCGAAACCACTGGTTCTGTGGTAAACAAAAAATGAAAATGTAAATGTAATGTGTTAACAGAGGAAATGTTAGATGACATAGAGGTATGTTTTGAATGTTCACTAACCAAATCCATCCGAAAATTAGCATAAAGGTGGGAATTTCTGAGTCTTCTGCACATAGATCAACTAAATTATTAAAACTAAAACTGTACAAGTATCCATGCTTTAAAATAAGGTGACCCAGTATCATGAATGAATTATTGTGAATGGTTTCTTTCACTAGTGAATTTGATCCACAACTTCTGTCTTTTCTGATGAGGTATGGTTCCACCTGAGTGGTTGTGTCAGCACTCATAACAGTAAGTACTGGGCCTCTGAAAATCCACATTGCATTCAAGAAATCTCATTATGATCGGAAAGTTGGAGTTTGGTGTGCTTCTAGTGCTATAGGCATAATTGGTCCAATACTGTAAGAACAAACTGTAAATGAAGAGGTACTGAAATGACATTTTAAACCTGTTTCATCATGAACTGACAGCTGAAGAGATATATGGGTGGTTGCAACAAGATTCTGCTACTGTCCATACAGCAGAGAAGTCCGTGAATAAAATTAGTTAAGTGTTTGAAGATAGAGTGATTAGTACTGGTGTATGGTCCTCTCACTCCCCTGACCTACCAGTGCATCATTTTTACCTGTGGGGTAACCTGAAATACAAAGTTTACGAGACAAATCCTTATACATTGGATAAACTAAAACAATATATTAGAAATGAAATCAGAAACATTACAGTGGTGTGTTCTCTCTGTATAATGCCTGTTTAGCCAAGGGTGGACAACATTTCCAGCATTTTCTATAAGGTAAGGGTGTTATACATGCTTTAAGCGCAGAGTTTATGTAGGAGCGAAGCCGACTATGGCACACAAACTGGCAAAATGCGAACTGGCAAAATGTCATGCACCCATTAGGTTTTAAATGAAGAACCCTGTATAAAAATAAATTTTTGATTACCTATATATTTGTTGTAGCTAACCAAAGATTTTGAAGACATAGTGATAAATTTAAGATGAAGCACTTTGGATAGGGGTTGAATTATAACGTGCAAATATTATGAATGGAATTATGGAAGAAAGTGCTGAAAAGAACTGCACTTATTTTACTCACCATTAACACGTTACGGGAACATGCTTTCATATCTTAACACAACACTATTTCTAGCTTTTTCCATATTTAAAGTATTTGATCTGCTGGAGAACAAAAACTCTTCCATCCAAAAGATACTGTAGTTGATTCATTGATGGCCCAAATGAGAGATTATTTTAGAAGAAAATATTTTTAAATATTGTTTTAAAAATGAAATAAATCATGCCTTAAATTAATAAACATATTTTATACTTTGACAGTGCGCAGTATGGCAAAATCAAGAGTGGAATGCAGATGTGTGTGAGGCAGAGGGAATCTATTCAGCATCACATCAACAGTACCTGAAGTGCTCTTGTAAATATTTAGGATATTTCACGTAAGAAATGAACATTTTAAATCTTTTATTTGAAATATTTTGCATAATCATTATCAATTTATTTTAACAAACAGCTTTCATGATCCCCATCACAACAGAAAGGTGCAGTGAAGGTATGTTTATTAATTGAACAATGTGGATAAAGGCATCTCTACAAAATTTAATGTTTACAAAAGATAAAATAGTTATGTGGAATTAACTCATATATTAGCAGCTGCACTCATATATTCATGGTTTATAAGAATTGGTTTTGTTTTTGTAAGGGCACTGATGACCAATTGTTTGAGTGCCCCTAAATACACATATAATCATCAAGAGGAGTTTTTCTGTTGAAACTGTTGTTACTGCTGCTATTGTTATTGTTGTCTAATGACAAGTTTTTGTCAACACTGCAATGCTTCTTCATCAACATCGGTATAGTCCAATATTTTTAAAAATGTCTATAAAATCTTCTTTCACACTTATTTTTCTTCTTCTTTTATCTTATTTTCTAGTAAGTCACACACACCAGGCCACAACTATTTCCATGACTTTATCAGTTTCTTTTCTAGCCTGATCCCCACTGGCAAGAGAAATTGAGTGATGTACCAACTGAGAATAGCAATTTACTCTCTGTAAAACAGTCTTCATTTACTATACCAAACAAAACTGGTCCAGACTATCCGGACGTCCAGGTTAAGGAAGTCTGTACTTTATTTTTACTGGAGTATCTGCTGCTTGATTTCCTTGTACTTCACAGGGCATAAATTATTGAAAAAATTGGAATATCTGCTGATATTTCATATCTATTATGTGAATATCAGTGGATCTCCTAATAAATATAGTCACAGAGTTTACAAAATTGTGATTATAAGAGATAAAGTGAAGGGCTCACCATAAAAACCATGTAAGTTATTGCACAATCATTTCATAAGTAATATGAGGTTAGATAAATAAAATGAATTAAACTGCTAGTTAAAATTTAAAAGCCACCCATGCAATTTCATGTAAACAGTTAGAGTAAATAAAATGCTTGTGTTTATTAACAGGGTTGTGATGTTTGAAGCTCCAACAACTACTCCATTTACCACCACCACTATTGCTACCACCACTACTACTACCACAACCACCAGTGCTACTACTACAACTACTACAACTCCCACTACTACTCCAACTTCCATAACCACTCCTACCACTACAACCACCCCTGTTACCACGACTATAAGCACAGTCTCTACTACTCCACCTACTTCAACTGTTCTGGCTACTAGCAGTCCTGTGACATCTACTTCTATGAAATCTACTGTAGCGCCAGTGTCTTTTCCTGCCTCTACAATAATAGCAGCAACTACAGCAATGACAGCATTTACAACCATGGAAGCAACTTCTGCAAGCAACATTGATAAACTGAAAAGTACTGTTACTATGCCATATGCCAACCATTCTCTCTCTGTGGTGACATGGGATACTCTCACTACAACTAATTTGATGGATGGGCTGCAACAAGGAGTACCAATATCAAACATATCCTACAATGTCTCATTCAGGTAAAAGTTTCCATTAAGCATATATATATTTTTTTTAGATAGGGTTAAAAGGTAAGAAGGATGGAGAAGCCTTCTTAAATAATTCACATTCTAGATCCAATTTGTCTCGTAGGGGAGGGGATCCGACCCTTTCAGCTGTCGTGGTGCGGGCGCTGCGGACCCCTAGCACTCTGATGACTCTGATGTTACTAGAGGAACCTCGGGCCGAACATTCGAGCCCCTCCCTGATTGGGAGTTGTTCGGATTGGGTTGGACTCGAGGGGGCAGTGGTTCCCGATACCCGTTGGAGATCAGGTACGTCTCCGGACGGGGTTGAGGGAAGCCATTAATATTCCCGCGTACTAGCCAGCATAGCTAGTAGAAGGTGTGCTAGATCACCAGGCGGCCCCACCGAGGTCATATCAGTAGCCTTCCCATTTTGGAATTGGTGTAAGTGGCGTATCCACTTCCATCCCATCTTGAGTCCACAGGACCAGATGGGGGGGCTTGTTAGTCTCTAGATCTTGCCCTATGGAAAGCCCCATGGAGGTGTCAGGTGCCCTTTTGGGACAGCTCGGTAACTCCCTGGTTGAAGGAGGCCCGCACCCTTGGTCCTACGGGTCTAGGACTAATGGGAGTAGAACCTCTGGCATTAACATTAGATCGAATTTGGTGAACTGCTGACATTGATAATAATGACAACTTTCTATTATCAGTCCATTAGATCATGTCCTCTGGAAGGAATGCAATCATTCAACACTTTAATAAACAATTTCAGTTGAATCATGATGTTTGATTCTACATTTGCTCCTCTAGCTATGCTTACCTCACAGTGCCAGTGTTAGAGCTAATATTCTGTTCAATAAAAGCAGGAAATTACCAAATGATTGTAAAGCTTAAATTGAAATTGTATTTGATTTGGTGCACTTTATTTAGCATATAAATAAGTAAGACTCACCTCAAACTCTTTGGAGTTAGATTTACTTTTGCTGGAGGAAGAATAGGAAATAGAGTTGGACATTTCAAACTAGAGGTGTGTAGGCCAAAGTTGGATAAGGTATACAATGAGACACATACCTTTCGTGGCAGTTTACTTTCTGCAAGTCTCTGGCTTCATAGTTTAGACCACTATTAGGTCAATTGATGGAAATTATCCTTCCACACTAACCATGTGTGGGGTAAGGTTTTGAAAGATAGAGTCAGGCTTGAAAAACTTCAGTGCCTTAGTCAGGATTTGAACCACAGATCTCCCAGTCTCCATCTGGTTGCTCTTATCCATTGAGCTACCATGTCCAACATGCCTGTATGACATTAAATTTTGTACTTAATGTTGTAAGTCGCCATTAAGATAGTTATCTCATGCTGTATGAGAATTCCTAGTGGTTTACTGAGAAAAATGTGAGCCAGTTAGAGAATTTTAATGCCATACTGGCACATTGGCCATGGTAGCTCAATGGTTAAGAGTAACCTGATGGAGATTGGGATCCGAGAGATCCATGATTCAAATCCCGGCTATGGTATTGAATTTTTCTGCCTGACTCTACTTTTTTTTAATTTATGTCCTCCAATGTCAAGTCATGTCACATTAAGCTTGCTGGCGGCATCCCCGTGGTGTCGTGTGTTGACGAGTGGTAGGCCAGAAAGAACAGTGGCATCTTGATGTCCCAGTCTTGCTGATGGCTGGCTATGACCTTCCTCAGAATATCTTCCAGAGTCTTGATGTACTTCTCGACCATGCTCCGATTACAGGTGTAGAAGTGTTGTGCGTATCTTGTTCACCCCAAGATTTTCCAGTGCCTCAGTCAATGAATGAAATGGATGAAATGATGTTAAAATTAGCGGAAGGGTCTAAAGAGCTTAAAGTTTATCTGACGTTCATCTCTCTGGATAAGGGAAATCCCCAGAAAAAACCTTATCAGCTAACCCACCCTGACCTAGATTCGAACTTGGGACCTCTTGAATGTGAGGCAGACATGCTACTATCTACGCTACTGAGGCAGGCACAGTTCTTTTATGCTGGTAGTATGAGACTTGCTAGCAGGCTCTACACCTAAAACTTCTCTACTTGATATTACCCTTAATTATTTGATTCTCATATATATGTTTAGTGGGGTCCTGCACTCTGGTTGTCAATGAAAGACGACAAACTGGCAGTATGTGTCAAAAGTAACTTACTCAGAATGCATGTCTTGAGCTAGTGATTAGTCATTTAATATTCTTGTAGTTAGTGGAAATGTCTAAATTAGATAATTACATTATGTATCATCATTAGTCTAAGTGTAGTGACCATACATTTTCTTCAAAAGGTGAATAGGTGTTACTAAACAAGTATATACTTGACAACCTAGCCAATCATATTTTTAGGCTGATCAGATGTCCATCTCCAGGATGGAAAAGTAAACTTTTACCCATTGTATACATCTGTATTTTTTGTTGTTAAAATACTTTTCTACAAGATTAGACACGATTAGCATTTCTGTCATGTAATTTATAATGCTGCCAACTTACATTACGTAAATAAAAATTTGCAGAAGTAGTTTTGTGTATTCATATATAATAAAACAGTAGCTGCAGAAGTCTGTGATGTGATGATATGATAAAACCATTATGTTGTATATAATAGGATTGAAGAAGACTATGATTCTACTGTTGGAGATAAGAAAAAGGAATTTGAAGAGAAGATAAGAAAGGAAATACTGTCTCAAATTGAAATGCCACCAAAAATGATACTTTTGTTAGAAGTGTATCCAGGTGAGTAAATTAAATACTTTTAGATAGGCAATAATCTTAAAGAGTTATCAGTAGAGTATGAAATCTGTGATTTATCTTAATTTTCTAAATGTTTTTCTTATTTTTTCATAATTAATCTCATAAATGTAATTGTAGTTACATAATGGAGGCATTTGTTTAGTAATATAAAAAACACACAAGTCCAATTTTTAAATGAATTGGTATGTTTTATTGTGTGATCTAAACATTATATATTTTGAATAAAAAACTTACATAAATTTTTTTTTGTAAATTGTAGCATCAAATGCTCACAGCAAGTGAGTGCTAAATCATAGCACAAACTGTTATTCATTCTCAAAATAAAATGAAGTTAGAAAATTATAGTGTATATGAAGATTGCTAGTATAGTACTGGGTTAGACCATGATTTGATGACATTAGAGTTACCTCTGGAAAAGTTAAAGACCCAGCTTTGAAGTTCATCAAAAACTGAGCAGAGAAAGAGTAAATTACTATTATAATTAGAAAGAAATACGTGGAGCAAAATCAGAAGTTTTAAACTTCAGTAATTCAGGTATTTCATTGTGTATGGCAGGGTGACCCAATCTCCTCCAACATTTTCACAAGCATCCTAGAAGACATATTTTGCAAAGTAGAATGGAATAAGGAAGCAGGAATAAACATTTTAACGGAGTAAGACTAACTAACCTGAGATTCACTGACAATGTAATGTTCTCTACATCATTGGAGGAATTACAAAGAATGGTTTCCACAGCAGAAAGGCGGGCCTCACCATGTATATGTGCAAGACCCGAGTAATGACTAACAGCACCAAAACCCCAATAATAATAAAAGTCCTTAACCTACATATCAGATTATGTCTATCTGGGACAACTAGTGTCTTTCAAAGACAGCACAACAAAAGAAATCAAGAGAAGAATCCTGCAGGTATGAAAAGCATTCTGGTCCCTAAAATTCATCCTTCTGGACTGTTCCCTAAGCAGACGTCTCAGACTAGAAACCCTCAATTCCTGTATATACCCAGCCCTAATATATACTTGTGAAACCTGGGCCCTCATACGCAAATATAGGAAAACCATACAGTTATGTCAGAGGAACATGTTACTGAAAATATTGAACATATCTCTCAAAGACAAAGTTTCCAATGGCTCTCTTCTTATAAGGTCAGTGTTAAATTACGTTACTGACCAATCGACAGGATTAATTGTATGTGGGGCGGTCATCTGGCCAGATTTCACAATGACAGATGGATGCAGCACACCATGATGTGGGACCCATACATAGATAGAAGACACAGAAATAGGCCAAGGCACAGATGGGCCAACTTCTTCAAGGCAATAGTAGGCAGCCATTGGTCCACCATTACAAAAACCAGGAGTGTGTGATGAAACCAAGGCACCCAGGCAGGAACCATCCAGGTGCACTGAAAATTGTTGTAGTGCAGTGAATGTGTACAATTGACAAATGATGATTCACAGGATCAAAATTCTAGACAAGTCAAATTAATACAGCAAATAAACACTCTTATGTAACATAGCTTATTGCATGAGGAACACTTAATGAGCTCTCCTCTAGTAGGAGACCCTTGTCCTTAATGGGACATGGATGAAAGGTAATTTCTCCTACCATGAACAAAATAACTGACTTCCAAATATATGATGAGACTTTCATTAAAATTTAATATAATGAAATGCTGGTGATTGAAACAACTGTAAAGCTCCTCAAGTGTCGCTTGAAAAGTAACTAAGAACTAAAACACTTTTATGAGAATTTGTGCAATATTTACACTGGAAAGTGTATAGAAAATGTTGGAATATTGCTGTTGTACTTAGTATCTTGTTACTTTAAGCTAGTTTTAAAAGATTGTTTACATACACAATTTAAATGTTAACATAATTTTCTACACAAAAACTTACAACATATTTCCAAGACTGTTGTTTTTATCTTCAGTTTAGACACACTCCTGTAGCTTGAAATGGTATTTATATCTGAGTATTGACGACATGTTCATACAAGGCATCAATGTTAATAAATTGTGTTTATTTTTAGGCATGAATAGTCTTTCCCAAATGTAGTACTCCACTGGTTTTAGGGCTTTTAAAAATCTAAATATCTGTTTCAACTGCTGATTTCTCAGTCTGTTTTATATTTCACATTTTTCATGTGTTCTTTAAACATTGTGTTCATGTTCCTGTTTGTTTTACCTCTGAATATTCTACTGCAATCTTTATATCCAATTTCAAAATAATTGAAGTTTTCCCTGCTGGAATTTTACCCTGAGTATGTTTTTTTAGCAATCTTGTTGACTTTGATCATAATTAAACCTTGCTTTTTTAATTTCTTAGCTAATTTCTGGAAAGCTCAAGAGTGAAAAGTAAATTTTTTAAACTTTTTGATTTATTTTATTTTGCTTAGTGTGATGTTATATTTATTTATAATTTTAAAATAATACTAGATTTCCAGCAATGTTAACATCATTTTTATAACAAATTCTTATTTTAAATAAAATTACTTTGACATGGTATTAGCTGTTAGGCTTGGCAATGTATTTGGTTAAATATTTCTTTTAAATATTTGGATAAAAAACTGCATTCCAAACAGCTGTTATAATTAAAAATAAAATTTCAGTGAAGAAATATGTGATATAAATGTATTATTTTGCATAATTCAAGGAAATTTGTTTCTTATAAGTCTCTTATGTTTTTTACATGAAAAGAACCTGTAACATTCTTAAGTGGGAATTTTCTGTTTGTTTAGGCAGTATTATTGTAACACTTACATTGGTAGATACTGATGTAAAGACAGCAAAAGAAGTTATTCCAATCATAGCACATATTTTGGAGAGTGGTCATTTAGACCTGCATGGTTTGGATGACAGAAGATTGAATGTTCCACATCAAAGCATTACGGTTGTGGAACCTTATTCTTCAGGTAAAGAACCAAACTTACAGATAGAAAGCATGTACTCAATACAGATAGTGATGAACAGTACCTGACAACTAAAGAAGAAAATTTGTGAAGGTCTAAATAGTGTATCTTTCCAGCATTTGCCAGTGACAATGACTGAGAAAAATCTGGAAGAAATGTGTTAGGGAGGAAGGTCATTGTAGGATTTGAACTATAGACCTCTCATTCATGAGTTCATGTCCTGATTACCCAAGTCAGTCATCACATTAAATTACATTAGTTACAACAAAGCAAGTATTCAATGCAAAATGTTAAGCTCATTGTACAGGGTCTGGCAGAAACAGTAAAGGTATCTACTTTAAAGTGATATTTGATTTGATTTGATTTATTGATTCATCCATTAAAACATGTACATGTTATAGGACACGTCAAATTAAAAACTAAGAACTAAAAACTAAAAACTAAGTACAATATTTATAATTAAGGTAGCTAACTAAATATTTACAAATTTAAAAATTCATCCACGCTGTAGAAGCTATTGGCTCTAAGGAAGTTTAATAACAATTTCTTAAATTGATGTTGTGATTCAATCTTTTTTATAGATTCAGGTAGCTTATTGTAAAGATGTAAGCCAGCATATGTGAAACTATTTTCATACAGCTTTGTTTTGTGTGACTTCACAAATAAATTATTATTTGTTCTAGTGTTGTGTGTATGAATTTCAGAATTTGTTTTGAATAAACTTAGGCTTGCTTTCATATGTACAAGAGTTTCATATATGTATATACTTGGCAGTGGTAAGATACCTAATTTACTGAAGTATGGCTTACAACTAGTTGTGCTTGAGACATCTGCTATGATTCTAATTATTTTCTTTTGGTATCTGAATACTTTTATACTGTCTTTAGAATTTCCCCAAAAAATTATACCATATGCCAACAAACTGTGTATATATGAAAAGTACACTATTCTCTGAACTTTCAAGCTTGACATGCCTGTAATCGTCCTCATTAAGAAACACATTTTACTAAGCTTTTTCGTCAATGCCTCTATGTGAGTTTCCCAATTTAAATTTTCATCTAGTATTAGTCCCAGAAATTTGATAGTTTGTACGTAATGATATATATATATATATATATATATATATATATATATATATATTAGATCCTAATAAATATAACAACTGTGATGGTACATACTTATATTACAGAGTTTGAGGCCATGCCGTGGTTGAGTGGTTATACCACTTGGCTCTCATCAAGGTGGCCCGGGTTCGATCTCAGGCAACCGCACAGAGAGATTTGTGGTTGGCAACATGGCACTTGGGTGGGATTTCTCCAGGATCTCTGGTTTCCACCACCATCTTATTCCACTGGTACTCCATCTTCATTCATGTATCATCAGTATCCCGCCTGTGGTGCCATATGTAGTAAATGTGGACATTAAACATTATACATTTCATTTTACAGAGTTTGACAATATGTAAAAAATGGAAGCTAGCAACAGTAAGCAACAGATATTACACAAAATATAATTATTTGTAATAAAACTTCACTTATCTTAAAGGAAATTGATGAAAATTTCAAGAAATTGTGTTAAAATTAAAATTCCTTAAAGATAAGAGAAGTTTTGTTATGAATAATTACATTTCATGTAGCACAGAGTTTGATATTACAATTACGCACTTTCACTTTTTAAAAAGAACATCCTTTAGATGCACACCATCATTTTCAATACACTGTTGTATGTAGCTTTGAAAGTTATTCATTACGCATTGCAGTTTCACTCTTTGAACCTCTCTTATTGCCTTGCAGTAGCCTCTCCTTTAATTTTTCCAAATTACAAGGCCTGGAATCTTATGTGTTAGTGTAAAATGCACTGCACACTTCCGTCTGACATTTGCAATGCAATTCCATGCTTCTTTGCTCATCATTCCCTCACCCATGCAAAGTTTTCTGATGTACGCACAGATTGTTGTCGACCAGGTGGGGATTTATGTTCTACAGTGCCTTTCTGTTGCCAATGACCAAACCATTTTCTGATAGCAACATTAGCGGGTTAATCACACCAATTTAGTTATTGTTGAAATCATCATTGCATCTCTTTTATGAAACCTGTTTTGATGAACCATTCAGCAGCGATAATGCACTCCTGTATTGTCCAATGCTTCATGGCTGACTAATCAATCTGAGAGAGAGAGAGAAGCAGATGGCTAAAAATATCTCCAAGGTCAACATTAACTGCCACACATAACTAACAAAAGCCCCGCATAATCTGAAAATATAATGTATTCAAATATCTTTATTGTTTCTGCTGGATCCTGTACAAGCAGGCAGAGTTAATAAAGGTTTCAACAAGCAAAGTAACTTCAGGTACTGTTAATCTATGAACAGCGCCCATTACCGTTTGTAAGCTAAGGTTTTGATAGGTAGAGTCAGACTGAAGTACTTACAATAGTAAGTCGCCACAAACGGTGTGTATCTCATTGTATATGAGAACCCCTACTGGTTTACTGGGAAAACTACTGTGAGAACTTAATGTCATGCTGGCATATTGGCCATGGTAGCTCAATGGTTAAGAGAAACCGGATGGAGACTGGGAGATCCATGGTTCCAATCCCAGCTATGTCATTGAATTTTTCAGTCTGACTCTGCCTAAACATGTAGAACATTTCACCTGACACAAATTCTCTATGTTCCTTATGAAGGCATTGCAAATATTTCTAAACTGTTTTTTATGTCAATGAATCTGATAATAACCATAGGCTTCAAAATTTATAGCATGATGACCATATCTCATTGCATTAAAATCTCAGAACTATGTTTATTTTCCAGACAAATCAAATACTGTGGTTTATGGTGTTGTTGGCTCTGTGTTGGCAAGCGCACTTGCTGTGGCACTGCTAGTGGTTGGTGTTATAATTAAGAAGAAAAAACATGCAGAAAGACTGAGGAGCAAGCAGGTAACATTGAATGCTTTAAGAACATAGGTAGCACATGTATTATGTAGTAAAAAGATTATAGTTTTACTTTCTCTCCATCTGGTTAGACTAGCAGCATTGCATTCCACCTAAAAATGCCACATTTGTGATCAAACCAAAAATGTAAGATTTGTGACTCCTTAAATTAAAAAAGCCATTTTAGAAAAAAGTGACCTTGTGTGTACGGGCATGCATACATGTGAACAACATAAATCAAAAACAAAATGTGTGCTAAACACCACATTTGGTAGTTAAAATTATACTATGAGACGACTGAGACATTCTGTACTTCATATACTACAAATTTTCTTTCAATCTGTTTCGCCTCCACTTGAAGCAATTATCAAGAAGAGTCAACAATTTCATGATAATGCCTTCTAGTGGAGGGGAAATGCATTGAAAGAAAATTTGTGGTATATGAAGTACAGAATGTCTCAGTCGACTCATAGTATAATTTTAATTATTACATTACTTCATAGTGTTGATTCCAATTAATTTTCAAACCATATTTGATATTTAAGTTCAGTATTTTCCAGAGATGTGATATGATTTTCAAGATAAAATAACCTTTATATGAAAAAAATGTTTGATATTTTTTATTTTCTTTATAGTAGAACAGCTAGTTTACCAGACATTACATGGTTAGCTTTTTAAACTTCAGTGACAAATTAGTTTCATTTACCTTTAATAAATTGAATGAGTTGGTAGGAACACAGGATTTCACTTACTTGTAATTAATAAACGACTAGTTTCAATAGCTCTTGCTACCATTCTCAAGTTCTTGGTCTGAATATAATATTTGTGTTCATTTCCCTTGTCCATTCTTTATGAAATTATTCTAGAACAATCAAGAAGGTTTTTATAATGAATCTTGTTCTTCTTACCTTACAATTATATTTTCTATAGTATCAGCTATTGAAATAACAGATGAAAATTCCCCCAATATTCACGAAAGGATGTGAAACATCAGTCGAATGCCCGACTTTCTTAATCTATCTCCCCTGATGGAAATACTATATAGCCTGTAGGAGAAGAATAATCCTCATTTGGCATGATCAAGTGTTCTGGTGATAATAACAGCCTAAATTTTAAACCTTTATACTTTCTTTTTAATTTAGTAATATTTAATGACATAAATGACACATAATTTTCGCTTAATGCAGAAACCTTTAACATATATTAAATTAAAATTTCACACTCCCAGACCACCAAGTTAAACTTTAACAGAATTTATTCAAACATTTTGGTACTGTTTCATTGCATACACATATGCAATATTTGATAAATGACAATTAAAGAAAGAAATATAACACAGGACTGGTTGATAGAGTCAACATGAAAAATTCCATGCCATGGCCGGGATTTGACTCTATCTATCAAAATCCTTAGTCTACATATGACCAGTGTGAAGAAATGATTAATTTCCATCAAATAACTTAAATAACAGGACTTAATGTCGCTTTTTAAACTTTGTCTTCTATTCACTGAAGAGTTATGGGTAACTTTGTGTTTTCCTTGCAGACAAATGTGACCAGCTTTTCTTTAATATTGCGACTTTGTGGGTTCATAGAATTAAAAGTCCAAAGTATAAACTTGGAAGAAGCGTAATCAGCTGATGATAGGAGCAAGAGCTCTTGAAACATGTCCTGTGAATAAACAGTGTGAGTTAAGCAATGTGTCAATATCTTCTCGATTCACTTTTGTACTTAAAAGTCCAAGTTGCAGAGTTCAAAATGTTCTTTATTTCCATAGTAATACACTTAAAGTAGCAGCATTATGTTACATACACAATTACAATCTACCACCAACAAGAGCTCACTTTCCAAACACACCAGTTTCAGTTACAACTCTCGTTCCACCTTTGTTTACAACTGTCTTTACAACTGCCCACTGGTATGTCACAATCTCTTATATATACCTCATTGATAATTCGAGACTGTTTTGTAACAGCAAAAAAATCGAATGTTCTGTCACTAGATGAAACACGAATGTTCTAGACGTGAAACTTTATCTGTGCCAGCAAGCCTTTTATCTCCATGCTATCTTTACCTGCAGGCTCTTTATCTCTGCCTTGCACTATCTCTTTGTGCCAAACCTTTTGTGTGTGTCGCCGCAGCCGCGACAATATTCTGTGAAAGCTGCAACTATTTATATTTTGTAGAATAACGAATATTTTGTCTACTCTATGATGTTCTCAACTAAAAGTCAGGCTTTCCTTTGTCGTCTAGGCTTTACTGTATAACTTTTACAGAGCATAACAACTCACTATGCGGCTCATTCAATTTTTTCTCTTTCCCCCGACTACTTGCATAGATGAGTGACCTAGCAACATTGTTTGAGGAAAACATACTGGATTAGGGTTGGTGGGGGAATTGGGCTTGCAGTCACATACATACACATGTTAAGCTTTCTTGAATATATTTAAGACTTCAGAATTGTATATAACACATAAAGCACAAAGATTCAAACAATTGAAAAAAGGGTTCTATTGATCGTCCCTGATGTGAGAATAGTAATAATTCTACAATCATATAGAGTAAATACCCAAGTTCACACTCAAACTTGAGTGAATCAACACTTGGTTTCAGAATACCAGAACTTTGCCTATCATGAAAATCATCAATACATATTAAAATTTAGATGAGTCGTATTTTTTACACATCTGCTTCACTTTACGAAAGTGAAGCAGATGTGTAAAAAATACGACTCATCTAAAATTTAATAATTTTTCGCTTCACTGTGGTGTTCCAATACAGTTAAATCTCGATAGATCAATACATATATTCAGTAAAACAGACCTCTTTTGACTTTTGACACATATCTATGGCATGGATAACAATGAGGTTTCAGTCCACCTTTACTAGTGGCTCAGAAGAAACATCCATGATTATTTTATTAAACTTAGTTCCCAAAACTCCTCTCAATAAAATGTGAGTAAAACTCAAATGTATGAACAAACTAGTTGGAACTTTCTCACCCTGAATGTAATTAACACGGATGAAACAGTAGGTCCTTCCGATGTCTGGAACCTTCCTGGTATCAATGTTACTTCCGATGTAACTCCCACTCTGTAGTATGTCTTTGCATCATAGACTCTCATATCCTAGTCACCTTTGTGACTGACTCCCAGCTGTGACTCCTGTACCGGGCAAACTCATGTCGTGACTGCCTGCCTGTACTGGGCAAACTCTTGTCGTGACTTTCTGTCTGTACTGGGAAAACTCTTGTCGTGACTGCCTGTCTGTATTGGGAAAACTCATCTCTTGGCTTGAGGGAGCAGGCCTTATATAGTAGCCTTAGGTGGACGGGGCCAAGCCATACAGAGTTGTGGCAACTTAATGACACCAAATATCTTCGGGCTGCCCACTTTGAGATATATCGTTGGGCAAGGTAACATCCATAACGTTACACCTTGCAGGCATGTTCTTTTATAGTGCCAGTGTGTTTGTATTCAAGGAAAACGATTTTATAAATAATTTTTAATCTTTAAGTAAGTTATGAATTAAATCAGAAGATCTTTTATAACCCCACATCAGAACAGTTTGAGGTTTTCAGAAACAAAAGAATTACTGAGCACACTTGAATGATTTTCGAGATTACCTTACATGTACAAACACATACGTTTCTATATTAATATAGATATTAAAGATATTATTATATATAAACACAATATTTTAGATCTGATTGGTTTGCTAGGAGCTATCCATATTAACTACTTTTGATTTAGTTTTGATTTCATTCAAATTTGTTATGTTATCAACCTCTTTCAGGTTCTTTTAATGATATAAAATCTCAGTTTCTGAAATGACTTAAGTTTTTTTTTTCATAGAGATGCACAGATAGGCAATGCAAAGCTAAATAGTTTCTCTGCCATAGCAAACAAGGCCAATATATCTGTTTTGGTTTTTATTTTAGCTTCCCTCTGTTTCTGGTGGTGTTCCAACCTATCGTCAGTTCCAGTTTGAACATTCCATTGAGGGAACTGAAGCATCATTAGCTCGTTATCGCAGCAATTATCCTGCTATGAGTACAGCAGGTACCCTAATGTTGGGAACTGTAGTAGGAGGTTCTCTTAGACAGGGATTAAGGTGAGCTAAAAACTTATACATCATTATGGGACTAACTTTACCATGGCTTCTCCATTACATGCTATACTTGTTAGAATTATTTAGCATTTTCATTTGCTTACTGTGATTTGTACAGCATGCAGCAATATAAATAACATTGAAACAGAATTATCATTTGCCTTTGAGTTTCTATGACAATCAAGAATTTATTTATTGTTTATACTGTTTTGTGTTGATTTGTTTAATTATAGCACTCATATGAGAAGAGAAAGTGTTCATGGTAGGTTATTTCTGGTCATACAGAGCAGATGTCAAAACGTCACATTAAATAACAACATGAGAAGAGATTTAATAAGGAGGCACCAAAACATTGTTAGTTACTACATGACAGAGATAGAGAAGTATTGACCTTCAATGACAGTGCTGTATTCATTCATTATCTTGTTTACAGAAAAACAAAATATTAGTAACCTAGCATATAGTAAGTGATGAAACACAAATTGAGCATGTGGGAGCTGTGTGTCTGATATCAACAGTTAGCCAATTAACTATTATACATAAATGTAAATTACCAGTCACCCATTTTGTCACTTGACACTAAGGGATTTTGATTTCCTCTTCTTCTTTCTTCTTGTTCTTGTTCTTCTTCAACTTCCCTGGATTACCACAATCGTGGTGTTAGGGATTTTTTTCTTCTATCACTTACGCCTTTAGGTATCAGGTTGAGGAACGAAAGCTCTGAAGAACCCAGGATAGGTGATCAGCCTGATGCCTGGTATGAGAGTGAGAGAAGTGGATGATAGAATGAGGGCAAAATGAATGAAAGGAAAGATGATAATGGAGAAATTGGTGGAATGATGGCAGGGGAAACCAGAGATACCAGAGAAAACCCGCCCCCTGCACCATGTTGTCCACCACAAATGTAACATGTGGTTGCCTGGGATCAAAACCGGGCTACCTTGGTGAGAGTCAAGTGGTCTAACCACTCGGCCATGGTGCAGCCTATCTTCTTTCTCCTTATCACAATATTCAATGACGTTATATATGGTTTCTTGCGCCTGCCAATGTATGACATTTTGTTGTTCAGAAGACATAATTGCTTCTGAACAGAGTGTACATACACTGTCTTGCCGTGTATGTACGATAGGTTTGCATAAACATCTCTGTTGGCTCACATTCATTTTAATATACTTACACACATTACCAAGTATTATCATACAAATTCCATAATACAGGATTACTCCTATGTTAACAAAAGGAGACAAGGAGACAAGGACTGTTATGATAAATGAGAATCAAAGACTACTTCTCTAACAGGTATTGAGTATTAGGCATAGTCTACTGCAAACATCGTTGAAATTTGGTTTGAGCGATACGTCTGTATGGTGGAGATTTAAAAAATTATGTGAATGTCCATACTGGATTCAAGTTACACATCTAACAGGAAAAGAGTCGCGTGCCCTTCTTCAATAGCAGTATGGAGATCACTTCATTTTTTATGGAGCTCCATTCCCATATCCTGCCTGCTCCCCACATTTCCTGCTTCCTTATGCCGAAAAGTGGGGCAAGTTGAAAGAATTTTCAAGACAGATGATCAATATCTAATCTTTCTCAACTAAGTGAGAAGATATAATTCCTGTATCCTTAATAGCAATCGTTGTTAATCAGCATGTTCAGTAAATGTAATGAGCAATGTGGATCACCTATAGAAAATAATCTGAACTATATACTTGAAGCAGCTCCTGTCACCTAAGAACACTGACACGACATATAACCTGATAAAAGAAAGACATTGACACAAACGAATAAATATAAATAAATTATAGATTTACAAATATAAATAAATGACGTATAACAGAACAGACATATGCCACAGTACTGCCATATACTCTGGACACCCGCAGTGACAAGGCCCCTCTACGAAGGTCAGTAAACTCCCTTTGCAACCACTGTAAACAAACATCCCTACTCTATTGTTTGTTTCACCCTCAAGGAAAATTTGGCGCCTCTCAGTCGGAAACCTACCCATTGTCAAAATCCCATGCATGCCTCTGACAACAGGCTATAAGATTTCGAAAGATTTGCGAACGCATGTCTTAGAATAAATTTTTGCACGCAGACTGTTAGAGAAAGTGTCTCTGATGCTAGGTCTGAAACCGGAAATTCTCAACACTGATATCAAGTGGGGGATACTTAAAAGCCAATAGAAAATTGATGTTCGGTCATGTGATTTTGCAAACTCCGAGAAATATCTAGAGTGGGGGTAATTCAAGAGGATTGCGGAAACTAGATTTTGCTAGTAAGGACACTTCGGTCCTGAGTGCTGCGTAAGACGGACGCGTATTTGACACCGCCTAAGAACTATACTTGCGTGCTATGCACAGAGACTTAGCACAGTGTTTAACAATCTCTCCAGTGAGACTTAGCAAAACGAGTAATGTATTGTGAGGACGATAAGTTTATCCAATCCGACTACGCAGTGCTTCTGCCTTTGTGCTTCGCATCACAATATTGACAGTGACACCTGACTCAGCAACCACACCGACGACGACTTTACGGTGGCGAGCGTAGGAGCCCAAGGACTACAATAAACTTCGCACCCACTCCTGAAATCCAGATGAGAGTCCTCATGCGGGAGCTACATGTCACCTGGAACTAACTACAATCTCCCTTCCCTTAACCTCCTCATGCCACCGATTCTTAATTGTGAGGCATCGAGCACAAGGGAGAGCTCGACATGGTCCACAATGGGCCGGACTGCCTGATACTGACGCATTTCAGTATCATTTGTTTTGCCGCATATTGTATAAAAATCACTAAATTAGTTAAGAATGATCAATATTTAAGTTAATTGATGGAAATTAATCGTTCCCACACACTAGCCGTGTATAGACTAAGGTTTTAGATAGAAAGAGTCAAACTGAAAAATTCAATGCCATGGCCGGGATTTGAACCATGGATCTCCTGGTTTCCATCCAGTCGTTCTTACCCATTGAGCTACCATGGCCAACGTGCCATTTACCGGGAAAATATATGAGTCAATTGGAGAATTTAATGTCATGACATATGGACATTGTAAAACTAAGTATGAATAAGACATTGTAATCTTTTGACAGTATTTAACTCTACGTCAGTCATGCCTTAATTTTAATATGGTCAGTTGTGCAGTATCTAGTAGATGCCAATAAATTTTTAACTACTTTTATTGATTTTTGTGAATCTATTTCATTATTTTTAAAAAGGTTCATTCAAGTTCTTTTTTTAATTTTCATTTTTAATCCTTATAATACTAATGGTAGATTAACACAAACGACAGTGTAGTGTTAACAAAAGGACACCAGAAGTTAAAACATAAGATGAAAGAATAAAACAATTTATTACGTAAAAATAAAGCATATAAACAATTTTTATATATTACAACATATGCTAGTTATTTTTTGTCCCTTTTCCTATTTTACACTATCCTATTTTTCTAATTCCAAACTCGCAAAGCATTCATGGCATATAATTCTACTGTGTTCCAAACAAAAATACTTTTTGCACTTCTTATAGGTTATGTGAACTTGTTCTATGTATCTCTGGGTTCACGAGGCTTTCCCCACTTTGTATTTCCGTTCCTTCCTAACTAGAATAAGGCACCTCAAATAATGGTTCACCTTCTGTAACAGGTTACTCTGTGTCAGAATTTTCTTCTCTTCTCTCAGGTAGAAAATCATCTGCATCTGTATCAAGTGCTCTTCACATTGTTCATCTAGTTGCCCTACATGGACATTGTCACTCTGTAGTAAATGGACGGCTAATTCTAAGTTATTTAGGTTGCTCAGACCAATCTATCTTGTGCATTCCAGACATTGTATGAAGAATGGAAGGGTTCGGTCGCATGGCCTCCAATGGATACAAATGCTAAAATTCACAGTATGTGTAACCCCAATCATAATGGCTTATTAAAACACACAATACATTGTCAGTCAAGGAGCTAATGAAAGGGTAGCATTTCAAAGTAAAAAACCTAAAAGCAGTGGGGAGGGGGGAAAGAAAAAGAAAAACAGGCAGCTGGCACTTTCTGGATGCACTGTAACCAAAGGAGGGTTAAATACTATTATAATAATTTTAAAATTTTATTTCAAGAAGTTTAGAAGTTTGTCTACACTCAAAACTTGTTCTTTATTTTATGGTTTTTCAATAAATCTCTGAAATTCCTTTTTACTTTGAATGAAAATTATAATTGGATTTCAGTTTAAATTTCAAAATATATAAATCCCCATAAATGTTTATGTTCATTGTCAGATATATATTTTACTGCTTCTTATATATTCCTGGCTCTGGGGTTGGCAATTTTAAGTCGGCCCTATCCACGCCTTCACCTCTGTCTAGGACATGTGAAGTGTCCCCTATATCCAACGTGGTTCAGAGTCCATGGTAACTCTATTTTTGCATTAGTTCTCCCTTTGTTCAACAAAGCTATTTAAATACAATAATGCATTTTTTGCCTTAATCATTTTAGATACGAAACACAGCTGAGTGGTACACAGTTTCTTCACCCGGAAGGAAGCTACAATGTGAGGAAGAAACGCAGAAAGAAACAACGAGCAGGAAGTCAGGGAGGACTGCTTGCTGAGGAAGAAACAGTAGCAGGTGATCAGGATTCAGGAATAGATGAAAGTTATGTAAACTGTTCTGAAGATCCAAATGCTAGGGCCCGTGCTGTAAACAAGAAGGTACATATTTACTTTAGATCATTTATTTTTAAAGTAATTGAAAAAAAAATTTGTAAATTAAGTTAATTGGGAGTCGATTAATAACACAAAACAACACTCACTTTTAAATTTTCCCGGAACCGGTTTCTGAGGCCTTCCCTCTATCTTCAGCCGGACATCGACTAGTTCTCATTGGTGTAGCTGGCAATATTTTGTCTTCGGTCTCCTGTGGTGGTGGTTCGAGGAACTTGCTGAACAAATCTTTCTGGGGGATGTCGAAATTGAATACTTTGTTCCTATTTTTTGAAATAAAGATTTGTTCCCATGTGGACAGTTCTTCTTTTCCTGTTGTATGTTTTAGTAATTTTGTTTCTGGATTTATGTTGTGGTTTTTTTCCCAAAAATGCATGGCAACTGCTGATTTTTCTAATTGTTTGTATTTTATGTTCCTAAAGTGTTCCTTTGCTCTTGTTTCTAAATTTCTTTTGGTTTTTCCAATATAAATTTGACTACAGTCACAGCATTCAATTTGATATATACCAGATTTTTTGTTAGATGGAATGGCATCTTTGATGTTTGAGCAAATTAGGTTTTTTAAGGAGTAATGGTTCACTGGAGCTAGTTGAATGTTTTGTTTTTTGAAGACTTTTTTGAATTTATCAAAGGCCCATGGATGGTAAGTGAATTTTTTGAAGATCATTTTAGTTTCTGTAGCTGAGAGGGTTGTGATTTCCTTTAGTAGTTTCTTCTTTTTTGCAAAGTTCACTTTTTTGTCTACTAATGATTTGGGAAAGTCATTTTTCTGTGCTATTTCAATAATTTTGTTGTATTCTATTTTGTATTCTTCTGCTGTGAGAGGGATGTTGACCAGTCTGTGTGCTAAACTATTAAAGATTGCCTGTTTGTGGGATCTTGGATTGTAGTCATTAGCTTTTATGTAGTTGTCTGTCTGTGTTGGTTTTCTGTAAATGCCAAAGTTTATTCTATTTTTATTTCTGATTATTTTTAGATCTAAAAATGGTAAATACTCGTCTTTTTCAACTTCTACAGTGAACTTGATGCTTTTTTCTTGAATATTTAAAAGTTTTAGTGCATCACTGATGTGTTTTTTTGGCACTAAAAATGGTAAATACTCGTCTTTTTTTCAACTTTGGCACCACCTCGGTAGTGTGGATGGTAGCTTGTCTGCCTCATGTTCAAGAGGTGCCAAGTTCGAATCTCGTTCAGGGTGAGATAAGGATAAGGTTTTTTCCGGTGTTTTCCGTTGTCCTGAAAGACGAATGTCAGGTAACTCTAAGCTTTATGGACTCTGGGCTTATTTGAACATCATTTCATCCATTCCATTCATCATCTGATATGAGTTAATGTTGGAGGACGTAAATTAAAAAAAAAAAAAGAACTCATATGGACCATCATGTGTAAGAATATTGAAGATATCAAAACATTTGAGAACTGTGAATGTTATCCTCAAAAATGCTAGAAGTTTATTGAAAAATCTTTGCAGTTTAAAAAAATACTGGCATTTTTTAGAGTATCAGACATTTAAAGAGGTTTGAAAACTGTTACACTGAAGCAAATTGGTACAACAAAAATGATTGAAAGTTGTGAATTTGAAAATAATTTGCAAATGTCTAAAATAGAAATTAACACTATATGTGAACATATCAGCTATTTTTCTGATGAATATATTTTTTTTCTTCCATAAACCATTGCACTAGTTAATACTGTATTGTAATTTATTACCACATGCATATTTCCCGCTTCCAACTGCACAGGATTGAATTTTTATCCATGCTAGTGTTACATCTCTTTATGCCACAATAAGGTTATAATGAAGGGGTAAAGAATGTCCCCCAACAACCATATTATTTCGGGCTTATACTATATCATTAATCATGCCATTTAGTGTGACACTAAGTATAGAGAATCAATACTGCACTAATCGACAGAACTTTATGAGTTTGACTTCATGATTACTCGTGCAAGTACATAGTTAAAGGAAACTTTAGCTTTTAGGTTGCTCTGAAGGTTAGATGAGTATTTGTATTCATACAATTACATCAATCTCATTTACCTACATATTTCAACTGCCAGAATGCTGGTTTTATTTTTGATAATAGCTTTGTAATGAAATTGATTTTAAATAGTTTCTTTCAGAAGAACTTGAAGGTAACTTTTCAGATAAAGAATTTTTTACTTGTCTTGATAGTTTTTTATAGTGGCATGTATAAAATTAGTTTTGTAATGTAATGTGTTTGGTATTCTCTATATATCTTCATATACGTAAGCTGAAAACTCTAAGCTAAGCTAAGTAGGACCTAAGCTAAGACTCTAAGCTAAGTTGGACCTTTCACCTGAAAAATCTCAAAGATGAGTGTCTACGAAGATTTAACATAATAAAGATCCCGGCAGCCAAACACTGGAGAGCAGTTAAATTAGACTATGGTTGTATTGTATACAATTCTGCCACAGCAAATTCACGCAGAATGCTTGATCCCAACCAGTCCACTCCTTTTGGAATTGCTAGGGAGTTTTCCCTACCAATTCAATAGCCAGTATTCAAATAGAAGCGCAAACAAACTACTGCTGACAATAAGAAGTAAACAATTTAGTTGAGCATGCATTTGTGTGTGTGTGTGTGTGTCCCCCTTCTGGTATGTTGGTTCTGGCTTCAGTTCCCATAGTGATTGTAATATTGTTACTATTGCATCTCTTAAATACATTATACCACTAATTAGAGCATGTGAACGCAATTACATTGCCATGAACTGAAGATGCAGCAGTAATGGATTTATTCAGGGTCGCATACTCAAGAGTGCACACAATATTGCCCCGCTTTTATGTTACTGTCATTTGTGTTTTCCCGTCATTTACATCACTTTTCTTGTCCCCCTCAGATTTCCTACATTCATGATATATTAAAATGTTTAGGTTTTTGGTTTTGAAACATTAAGTTTCCTGCCGTTTATGTCATGCCAAGCAGTTTAAGCAAGAGCAAAATCAAAGTGAAATGGTCAATCAAAGCAAAGCTTCTGGTGTGTTAGCTGTTTTGTTTGGCTATGCTCTCTTTGTCACTATTTTTGGACACAATGAAACAATCATTAGAAGTGAAAACACAAATGCAAATGCTCATAAAATGTGTACAATGAATGAATGAATGAATGTGTAGTGTTTAACGCCCGCTTTTACTACATACGGCACCGCAGGCGGTGACACTGATGATACATGAGATGAAGATGGAGCACCGGTGGAATGAGATGGCGGGGGAAACCGGAGGTCCTGGAGAAAACCCGCCCCAGCGCCGTGTTGTCCACCACAAATCTCACTTCACAAGGCAAACTACAAAGAGGTAGCAACAAATATCTGGCTGCTCATCTCGGATGAAAATGTATGTAAACTAACAAGAAAAATGTAAAAAATAAATGTAATGCATCAACAAAAGAAAAAGTAAAAAATAAATGAATAAATCATCAACATTAACATCAACAAAATTAATAATCACAAAGCAAAAAAGAAAAAAGGTTAGCACGATGAACGCAGATTCGCTTCATAATCTCACATCAATGCACTAATCAAGCCAATGAAGAAAAAGATAGACAATTTGCTAATGTATTGCAGAAAGTCTTAAATAAATGGGAGGGGATGGAAATATAGTAGTGTTATTATAAAGACAAGTAGAAGGACCAATTCTATCTAGGACTAGGACAGGATAGATTCTTACGAAAGGGATTCAGCACTGTGACTAGTGGAATGTCCCCTGGAGAAGGATGAGGTCAGAGGAGACAGAGGGTAGCCAACACAAGGAGTCACGACATTGAAGAGGGCAGAGTCTGTATTATTGACCAGTTGGAAACTCGCTGGCAGGCCAGTTCAGTCGGTATACCACCCACTGTGGTCTTGAAATGGCTGATCAGGCTGGCCCGGAGTTCGTCCTACCAGAAGAGGAAATGTCTACCAGGAGCACTCATTCTGCCATCCAGCGCCGAGACTTCTGTCAACCTGAAGGAGACCACCAGATGAGAGATGATGTGAAATGATAATGGAGATAAAATGGAGGGACAGGAAATTCGGGAGATGTAGTTAACCTATCCAGCATTCACCTGGCAACCTGGGAAACCCCCAAAAACCCCATGGGTCAGGTAGGTCAGCCATGGGAATCGAACCTTGATCTCCTGAATGCGGGTCACAGACAAAACTGCCTGAGCCATCCCGTTCGGTCCTCGAGGCATATATCTCAGACTAGTTCATCTAAGAATTCTCATGGCTCAATTTGGCTCAAATTCTACAGCGAAAGCTATATGTCTGCTTATTCTATCACAGTTTTTATTATCTGCTACTAGGTATTAGTAAAAGGCACTGCTGGATGACTCCAGCTAATAGTACTTTGATGACAAGGTTCCTTCTAAGACCATGTAGAAACAGAAACAACAACTCCTAGAAGATAATTTATCACTTTTGTTTGAGATTCATTCTGTAACTGTGAGATTCAGTATCAAAAGATATCTAAACATTCTTATACTTAACCACAGTGATGTAATGTAAGACATTTTTTTTAACTCTTAGTTCATTTTATCTCAAAGTATAAAAATTGAAAGAAGCATAGAGACAGTGAAGCGCAACTTAAAATGAAATTGAATTGAGAAGATATCTTCTCGATTCACTTTTATTTCATTTATATCTACTAATTGATAATTTATGTATAATTTGTTGGTTGTTTGAAAGTATATATGTCTTTTCTTTATTTTTCTCAGAAAACAGGTGGCTCAGTACCTGAATTTGATGTTTTACCTGGAACTCCTACAGATGACTAACATGGTTTCTTCCTTCATCATCAGTTTTGTAGCAGATCTACAATAAAAATGCTGATTTTTATTTTAACTGATGAAAAAGACAAAATATATTTAGAAGTATTGTTGAAAGTCATATGTTAATAATTTGCACCTATCTTCAGCAGAAAGTAAAGTTGCTATATGGTATAACAAAAAGATTATCATTTGAGTTTTGAAATCCTGAAAAATAATATTTGAATCTTAGGACTTTATTAGGATCTAATAAATTTAAATCACAGTTTGAAAGGGTATCTGTTTGTATGTTCTGAGACTTGAGAACTGGAGGAGTGCAGAAAAAAGAAATGTTGCCATTTAACAAACAAACAAACAAAACACCAAACAAAAAAAAAAACCTTGCACCCTCTATTTGTAATCATAATAATGTGAGGGCAAGTTGATATCTTATGACTTTTATAAAAAATATCACTTCATAGAGTTGCAACAGCAGGGTTACAGGCGTTTTTCCATACTTTTTACTCATCCAGTATATGTGTAGGAATGTAGATGCAAATGCATTTTGACTTATAAAACTATTGTAGTAATCAAAGACAGCAAGAGAAACTTGTTTTGAAGTTTCATCAGATAACAAAGTCTATATCAACATAGATTATATTGAAATATAGCTAAAGTTAATTATAATCATTAATACAATGTAACTGTGAAAGTAGAATGATGAAAACAAATAACTTAAAGTTACTGGCAATCATTATTATATGTAACCATTAACACAAGGTATCTGCAACAGTTATAACTGTTACCTGAAAATAACACTTTTTCATATCACTAGTACCTACATATCATTTCAAGTACAATATAGCAAAGTTCATGAAAGCAGAACTAATTGTAGATAGTGGAAACGTAGAAACGTAGAGTCAGACTGAAAAATTCAATGCCATAGCCGGGATTTGAACCACGGATCTTCTGGTTTCCATCCAGCCGCACTACCATTGTGCTACTATGGCCAACGTGCCGATATCACATTAAATTCTCCAACTGACTCGTATTTTCCTGGTAAACCACTTAGGAGTTCTCATACACACATGAGACAACTACCTTAATGGCGACTTACATATTGCGAGTACTTTAAGGCCCGGGCTTCATATAGTAAACCACTATTAGGTTTACTTTCAGTCTGACTCTATGTTTCCACAATTTAGCCTACACACGGCCAGTGTGAAAGAATAATTAATTTCCATTAATTGTAGATAATTAATAAAGAAATGAAATTTTGATCAATGATTACAGGGGAACACAATAGAAATCTAAACAAAATGTGTGTTCCTCCACAATTTTTTTCCTGCAGCAGTCCCTGTTATAAGAAAATGGCTTACTAAAGCTTGGATATCTTTCTGTTTTTCCAGGAGTGTCTCTAGAAATTTAAGTATCAAGAAGGTTTAATGTCACAATTATTTTATCTGATAGTGGTAGATAATACTACACAAGATAATTAAAATAACTATTTAAAGAATATTACCTCAAATTGTATTCTATATAAATGCTAAGTAACATTTCAGAAAATCTGAACATCAACTCTGCTAGGTTATGTACAGAGGCCGACAGAAGTATTCAAATAATGTAACATGTAACATTGCACATACTATAAATACTGTAATATTTATTTGGCAGCATTGAATTGTTAAACTTGTAAATATTAAACTTTTGTCTCTTGGAAACAATATTTAAAATATCACTTTGCATGTATTTATTACACAACCTGCACTATGTTTATTCTAATGGTCCTTCTTATTGGAGGAATAAGTATTCGAATGTACCCAATCGAACAGAGAGAAAGGTGGTTGGATGTACCCTACACATAGCAATTGTGTTTATGCTATGCCTCGAGACAGTGTGCTCAAAGCTATTCAGCCAGTTGTTAACTCACAGGTAATATGGGACGTAAAGGTAAGGAGGCAATGGGGGCAGAAAGAAATAACGTGATAAATATGTAAAAACAAAACAAATCTCTCTCTCTGAAATTGCCAAAACCATTAACAGAAGCAAAACTACAGTGTACTGCATAATTCAACACTTCAAACAAACAAACACTGTTGTAAATAAACCTAGAAATGGTGCTCCTAAACTCACCATCAGAGACAGAAGGCAAATAATAAAAATGGTGAAGCAGAATCTGAGAGTCACTGCATCTGAGATTAGAGGATGCCTTGAGCAATATTCTGGCACTGTGGTTCTCACCAGAACAGTTGAATGGATTTTAAATAGTACTGGGTACAATGCCCGCACTCCTAGGAAGAAATCATATGTTAATAAGGTGAATGAAAAAAACCGTATAGAATTTGCTAAACAGTATGTGGTGAAACCAACAGAATTCTGGGATAAGGTTCTCTGGCCGGACAAGAGCAAATTCTGCATATACAAGAGTGATGGACGTCTTAAAGTGTGGAGATTGTCAAATACAGAATGGGGACCTAAGAACATGGTAGCTGCAGTGAAACATGGTGACTGTAGTGTGATGGTATGAGGCTGTATAGCTTCATCTGGCTTTGGGGAACTGGTGTTCGTAGATGGAATCATGGACAAATTTGAATACAAGAGGATTCTTGAAAACAATCTTAAAAGAGTGCAGAGAAGCTGGGATTAGGGCATGATTATTACTTCCAGCAGGACAATGATCCGAAGCTTTGAAGGCTTTGGATCGTGTAAACACTCCTCACACTTTGAAGACACCCCCCCCTACCAATCTCCAGATTTAAATCCTATAGAGAACAAAGGAACTCGAGGAGCCTATGTGGAAGCATCACATCAGAAGCAAGGACCATCTGAAAGATCTTCTTCAAACATAGTGGAGAAATATGGACTCTGCAGTCACTAAACAACACATACAGACAATGCCCAAAAGATTATCAGCAGTAATTCAAACAAAGGGGATGATAGCTAAATACTAGCTGTTCTCTGTTTGAATACTTATGTCCAGATGTAAAGTAACCGTTTTATTTCTCCTTGTAGTGCAAATTAGTTTCAGTTGCTATTTTTGAGTTTATATGTTTAATGGAACACTCAAGTTTATTTTGTACCAGTTGTATTTATGTATGTTTACTCTGCGTAGCTTTAAAATAATATAAGTAATAAATGTGTTTACGTTCCAATACTTATGTTGGCCTCTGTATGTATTAAAAAGAATGCTATAGTACCTATTTTGGATGGACACAGTAACATTTAAAGCAAGGGTCCTCATTTATACTTAGACCTGCTTAAGTAACATTCCTTCTCCAATATAATAATTATCTAGCTATCTATTTGGCCACATGTTTATCCACATTCTGTAAATAGTAGAGAACCTAATTAATGTAGTAAGAATATCATATTCTTGAGTAAAGCTGAATAATTTTCTCTCTGTTGTTTTTATTGCTATATGTGTTTTCTGAATAAGTAGATTTTGCAAGTCAAAAAGCAGTAATATATTACTGCTCTGTATGTACTAAAAATAATTGTAAATAGACCTTATAGTGTCATATTTTATGTTGCATCAACATGTGAGAATAGAAGTATTCATAGAAATGCTTATAAATTAACCTGAGCATTTGCTTGGAAGTCTGGAAATTAAAGTATTTGTAGTAAAAAGTTGCCTTTTAATTATGATACTTGTACAATTAGTATTATTTTGAAGCCTGCCTGAAAATATATGTATATGAATCAAACAAGGGATGATCAATGGAGTTGGAGGAAAACCACAGATTTACAGCAGAAGGTTGTTGGCGTAGAAAACCAAAGGACTGTGATTCCCATACCAACATGATGTTGAATTTTTCAAGAAAGTTTTTCTTTCTTCTGAAAAAATTTGTAAACCAGAACTGAAATGTTTTTGGAAATAAATCCTTATTTGCATTTATAGATAGAAAAAGACATTAAATAAATAAATAATTCACTATTTATGCTTATGTTTAAATAAATGAGATGGTTTATTAAATAACTTCAAAGTATTTATGAGAGCTAAATCAGTCTTAATATTTATTTACTACAAAAGTTCACATGCACAAATATGCACCGCAATAAAAAAAATGATTTGTCCTTGAGGATTTGTTGCATCACAACAACTATATTGCACTTTTGTACACATCTGAAGTGAAGAAAATTGTCTGATCATGAGGTTTCACTGTTGTACCTAAGTATCTGCACATTTTCACATAGTCCATTGCCTTTATTTTCATCTACCTTAGAGCATGATGTTTCCAAATATCTTTCATTCTCAACGTGATCTTCTTCCCTGAAAAATATAAAGAGAAAAGAAGCATATGAAGTGTATATGCAGTATTATTTTTATTGATTTTCTACCCTTGCTTTGTACAATGAAGAAAAACAGATATAACGTGCAAATTTTCACTAATTAGTATCACATTACTGTATTCTAATCACATACTGATGGGGTGTATCAAGTGTTGCAGGCACAACTTAAAAACTGACAACAGAAGCTATCTTATATTGTTAAATATATATTTAATATACTATTTATGTCTCAGTCTTATGTTTCATGTTGCTTGTCTGTATTTCATGCGTAGATACTGCTTTGGAGATTACAGATTCATTTTCTGCTGATTTGCTAACCCATTAGATGATAAAGAAACAAGTAGAGGCTGCACTGTGGCCAAGCGGTTAGACCGCTTTAGTCTCACCAAGGTGGCCCAAGTTCAATCCCAGGTGACTGCATGTGAGATTTGTGGTGGACAACATGGCACAGGTTGGGTTTTCTCCAAGATCTCCAGTTTCGCCTGCCATCATTCCACCAATTGCTCCATTAACATTGTTTCTTTCACCCATTTCGCCCTCATTCCATTCATCTACTTCTCTCACTCTTATACTAGGCATTGGGCTGATCATCCATCCTGAATTAACTTTAAAGAGAGTCGATTAAAGACACTAGACAACACTTACTTTTAAATTTTTCCGGAACATGTTTCAGAGGCTTTGCCTCTATCATCGGCCGGCTCTCGAGAGCCGGCCGATGATAGAGGCAAAGCCTCTGAAACATGTTCCGGAAAAATTTAAAAGTAAGTGTTGTCTAGTGTCTTTAATCGACTCTCTTTAAAGTTAATTTATCATAACAACACTGTTTTCAACACTTCCAAGAAAGGAATCCATCCTGAATTTCTCTATTTGACCCAGAGTTGTGGTTCCTCCACCGTGATAGTGGTGTAACAAAGGAAGAAGAAGAAGAGGAAGAGGAAGAAGAGGAAGAGGAAGAAGGAGCAGGAGCAGGAGCAGCAGCAGGAGTAGGAGAAGGAAGAGGAACAGGAAGAGGAAGAAGAGGAAGAGGAAGAAGAGGAAGAGGAGGAAGAAGAAGAAGAGGAAGAAGAGGAAGAAGAAGATATTTTAGAAATATAGCTTTTATATAAAAAAAGTCTTAATACATGGTTATATTATATAGAATTGCTAGCCCTGCAATGTTCTAACAGTTTCTTTCCTCCTTTAAGTTTCCTCTTCTCTGTGATTAGGTTAATCAGTTGATGTGAACTTGTGTACTTTACAGAGGTTTGCAGGTTGTGAGACCACATGTTTTACAGTTAGTGTATTATTGGTATTATTATGCAAAAAGTCTGTGAACTTTAGCAGACAGAATTCTTATGTTTTATTCTAATATAAGAATAAACTATTTTTGGAGAATTGAGATGACAGTTCATAGACAGATTTACAGCTTCACTGCTGTTTATGTGTCTCATGAAGAAATGGTTTTTAATCTTGTGAATAGGTTTAGGGAAACAGAATCTACTCTTATAAGAAACTCAAATTAAGTTGTCATCTACTTACAGAGGAAAAACAGGATGACATAAGAGAAGCTTGCTGAGGAAATAGGAATTTTGCAAATGTTGACTAGAACTTTTAAAATTAAAATTCTATAGATTACTGTAGTTCAAGCTGTTGCAGACATGTTATGAGTATATTTAATTTCTGTAAATACATGTTGAATAATATTAATGATCACTAGGGTATCGGATTTTATGTAATAAAAATTAAATATGTACATAAATACGACTGAAATATGTAAATAAATATGTAATGAAGCAATTATATGTTTTATTTCTTTACTATAAAACAAAACTCACCAGTAGGCTAGTTAAATATCTATGTTTACTGGTAATCAGTTCACTTTTATTACTGAGTACAAGCTCTCCCATCCAAGCATTTTAGTCACAGAACGGTATACACAATTATAATAAACTTTTTCAAGTGTTGTCACGCACAGTCTTCTTACTGATACTAAGCTTTTATAAATTGAGAAAGATCACTCACATTTGCAAGAAGTCAACATTGCATAATTATATGGACAGATTGTGCTAAGAATAATGTTATCAGGGGATTCTACATTTTCACCCTTAAATAAGTGAGACAAAATAAAACTTGAGTATCCAAGTTTCTTATTCAGCACAGATTGCAATTTAGTAGAAACTACACCACCCACTTCACCTGGCACAATACTCACCTCCTGAACTCTGTCTTCCATTATTCCCACAGCTTCTTGAAGAGGCATACCTGAACTTTCTTGATATTTTTGGGAAGCCAGCTGAAGCGACTTGCAATGTATGAAACTGAATACTTTAGAACTGTTGAATACTGACAAGGATTCACTCACACATATTGCTTGATCAAAAGAAACGTTCTCCATCACAGACTTTATAGCTTAGGAGTGCTTACTGTGGAAAATAACAGCTTCAATCCATGTTGCCCACCTTGTCATGGGCTCCTGAGGCTGAGGTACGTCAGGTGACTGTTATTTGTAGCATTGTACACGATAAGGGCATTTCAAGAAAATTTTCTTTGTTACTGATATCAGTGTGTTTACTTCTAGTCTTTGACACTAATTACAATGCATGAGTCACACATGTAATATGCACTAAGTTTGGATAAAATAAAGTAAGTGAATTCCCTGCTTTCAACATGTATGTAGCTGCATCTCTGTACAATATTAGTACCCTCTTTTCTTTTACGCCATCTAGCCATATTATATTAAGTCCATCATTTATAAATCTGGCAGTTGTTGCCTCTAAAGGTTTGCAATAAATTAAATAGGGTTTTGATGCAGCTTCAGAGTCCAATTTACCCACACTTAGATTAGTGATGAAATGGCCTGTGGCACCAGTTGTAACATCAGCAGAAATCCATATAGGTGATTTGACTATGTCAGCCCTGACTTTTTATAATATGTCGGCATAACAAGAATCTGACTTTCCCTTTTTGAGTTAGTTGCCATATCTCTCTCTCTCTCTCTCTCTCTCTCTCTCTCTCTCTTGCATACACACAAAATGTGTGTTTCTGGTGAAATTTTGGTGTTCATTTTTATGGGTGGAATACAATACTTCCTCATTTACTGTAAGTGGTGGTGGTGAAAGTAAAAGAATGTTGATCTTAAGGCTATGTTTCCCTATGAGAGATGTGTATGGTAGATAGATAGAGTCACACTGAAAATTCAATGGCATGGCCAGGATTTGAACCATGGTTCTCCTGGTTTCCATCCAGTCGCTCTTACCCATTGATCTACTATGATTCCAACATAGGTCATGATACTAAATTCTCCAATTGACTCATATATTTTCCCGGTAAACCACTAGGGGCTCTTGTATTTGAGATACACAGTTTGTGGCGACTTACTATTGTAAGTACTTGAGTCCCACGCTTCATCGTTAAATTCTTATGGCTTCCCATCAATTAACTTCCATAAATTTCCCAACTAACTTAAATAATGTGTATGATAGTTTCAACCACTGGTAAGCTCCGATAAAGTGGTGTTGGTGTGATTTGAATTATTTTTAGCATACTCATAAGAAATGTTCTGGCCATGCTTATTAATTAAGATATAGAATGAGGAGAACAACTTTTGACCTCATTTTATCTTACCTCTTTTTTCTTGGACAGCTGAATAATTTGAAATCAGTTCCAAAAGCCTCTCCTTCTTCTAATGTTTGAGGTAGATGAATATCAAGTGTTTCAGGTAGAAAAACTGATGCAAGTGCACCAGCTACTGATAAACTTCCCATTATGATGAGAGGTAGAACTCTACTATATACAGCCTAAAAAAAGAAAAATGCTTGCTTATTCAGAAAATAAATGAGTGCCAATATTTTCAGTGAACATTTTCTAAAAAAACAATAAAATAAAAAGTCCTCTGTCACGATCATTGATCCAAAATATTGCACAGTTCATACAGTTTACTTACATTTTTAAAAGTATTTTAGTGGAGAAATGTTAACTTAAGCAACAATAATGGTCATTCTGTTAAACAAATGCAAAACTTAATAAGGTAGGTATTTGAAATTAGTAAATATTTACCACCAAATACAAGTATGTCTAAAACTATTTTTTAATTTAATGAAGGAATTTAGTCATATTCACTACTTGGCAAAGCATGGAAGTGCAACGGAAGATATGTGTAACACTGGAATTGTTTATGTGAGCCTTTCACACATACATGGTAAGACAGTGTATGTACACTTTGTTCAGGTGCAATCACGTCCTCTGGACAGCAACATGTCATACATTGGCAGGAATGAGAAATCATATATAATGTAATTGAATTTTGTGACAAGCAAAAAGAAGAGAGAATCAAGATCCCTTGGTGTCAAGCAACAAATGGGCAGCTCCACATTTGCATTAGTAATTAAGAGCTAACCTTTTCTATCAGACACATAGCTCCCAGAAGTTGTTTAATGTATAAAATATTTGGAAAAAACTTATGAATACTCCAGCTTCACTCCTATTTAAAAAGTTTACTGGATTGTTTATCAGAAACTGTGGCACCATCATCCTAGATACATTCACTCACTCACTCCCGCACGCACTCACTCACTCACTCACTCACTTACTCACTCACTCACTCACTCAATGAATCTATGCTGTTGAGAAGGATACTCTCAGAAACATCAAGTATGTTTTGATATAAATGTGAACCTAGAATGATTAAAACTCACTTTGGATGTTTATATTGAATATGGATGAAAATTTCTTCAGCCAAACAAATATACCTACTTATTTGTATGCTGCATGTTATAAATGAAGAGAACATGTTTCTTAACATTGCATTTCTGTTCATTATAAGTAATAATCATTATGTTGTAGGTAGATGTTTACAAAAATTTAACTGCTCCTTGACAGATATGCCTTCCTTTAAGCAGAGTTAACTGAGCAATAATTATAATGATATAATATATATGTATAATTCTATAGAATACCTAAGTTACAGATTCACTTGGAAATGCTGAATGATGATGGGGGATTTGAGAATAAAGTAGGGAAGCATACTTTTATATATTTCTTTCTGTCTCTTTCTGGCCCTTCTATAACAAAATCAGTATAGGAAGCAGCTATTAACCAATCCTTACCCAGTAAGTGAAATGGCATCGTGGTAACAATGAGGCTCATTTTCGGAAGTCCATGGTTCAAATCTGACGGGACCATCCTCTTTGACTGAGCTTTTCTCAGATTTTCCTGTATTTATAATTGGAAAAGCAAGGGAGGTACCCTAAATTTAGGTTTGAACTCCTCTTTCTCAAATATAATTTCACTGCATGTATCATCAGGGTCCACAGTATTAAATTAAATACCAAAAAAAAAGAAAAGAGAAAAGAAGAAAGAGGAAAACTTGCCCATGGAATTTTGAAAATTAAAACTCAGTTGATAGGGTCATGACTGATTGGTTAAATCCCTTGCCTCTTACCAAGGTGGGCCAGCTTTGATCTCAAGGTACCATTTACGGGATTTGTTAGGGACAAAGCAGCATCTGGGATGGTTTTCTCTGAATTCTTAGGTTTCCCTTGTCAGAGGAAAGCGAGAACCCACATGTGGTGCATTATCTTGTTTATGAATGTTCTAAACAATAAAATTCCTCCACACATATTTAGGAATGGAACTCACCAAATACACTATGTATGGAAAACCAAGAAGTCCTATTCCTGCAATGAAGGATGCAATGCCCATTGCTTGACTCCGGAGTACTGTTGGCAGTAGCTCTCCAACAAAAACATAGAACACTGCAAATGATGCAGCTATACCAAATTTTCCAATCATTGCCAGGAACACAGTAATCCAAACTGCATCTGAAAGAGAAGTTGCTAAATATGTTTATTTATTTAAATAACAATATCTTCTATACAAAGTAAAATATCTATGAGATAAACGAGTTCTCTCTCTCTCTCTCTCTCTCTCTCTCTCTCTCTCTCTCTCTCTCTCTCTCTCTCTCTCTCTCTCTCTCACACTTGTTTTAAAGAATACGGATCCAGGGAATAAATCTAATATACAGGTTGGTAGTGTTACTGACTCCTTATGATATGATATGATTTATTGAGTACTAAAAAGAATACCTACATCTTGGGCTACCCCTGAGCTGGGCCCTGGCCCTTTTGCTTACAGGACAGCCCTTCCATTACATACTTTATACTTATTTGCCCCTTATAATAGTCATTATTTTCCGTTTACTTTTCTATCCTGCACTAGTTTTTGCCATTTGCCAGATTTTTGTCTATACCTGTAAATTATTACTACTGGTTTCAACTTCATATTACTATTGTTTCACTGTATCTGTATTCACTTAACCTCACTCTGCAATATTTCTCACTTGCACATCACCCTATTTCTTGTGTTCCCTTTCCCTATTACTAATTATTTAACTTCACCAGCTGCTTTTTTTTCAATCCTTCTTCCAGTTCATATATTACTTTGTCATACTTTCTCAAATCCTCTCCCTCAGCTTCTCACAACCCTATACTAATCCCTCTTCCCTTTCTGAAATTTAAACAGCCGTATTACATTTGCTCATATCTTTTCCCCTATCTCTCAAGGACCCATTTTATTCTATCCTTACTGCAATTTGTCCATCATAGCCATACTTTTGCCTTGCTGATGGACCCTACATCTCGATGTGCCCTGCTTAATGCTTACCCCTTTTCTAATCTCTTGCAACCCACACTTGTTTCGCTCTACTTTACCCTGATCCCTTGTATCCCCATACATGTTTCACTCTGCTTTTTCCTGATCACCTCAATTCACACTTTTGTTTCATTCTGTACTTGCCTTAATGCAATTTCATTTTTCCTTAGACTCCTTATACAATGATCTTTATGATAATGTGAAGAAAAAGCTTAATATCATTATTCTACGATCTATGCTCCATATGGAGGGTTATAGATTCTGTTACACCATTGTCTTGTTATGCATAGTGTATAAACATACTTGAAGATAAACCCAATAAATTTGCCACCAAATGGAACTATTCCTAAATGTCCTGAGTAGCAAATATCTTAAACATATGATCATGATCCTGGAGAATTTATAAGAATTATCATCATTTCTTATAAAATAAGTGAAGATTTAAGTTACAAATTATTATATTTGTATATATGATATTTTGCTCAAAATTTTTAAGGAAGTTTTGAGGAAATAAAAGAATAATGAATTTTCTTTTATACAAGCGAAGGTTAGAGAATTTTTATGAAAACCTTTCAGTTCAACATCTTTGGAAATGTAATACTTATACTGCATTTCATTTTTGAGTTATGCTGTACGTATGCACATACAAACAGAAATCTCTTTCTGAAAATTATATATTTTTTTAATTCAGGTGAAATTTGGGTAAAATATTGATATAAAATGTTGGAGTGGAATACAATACTTCCTCTACTTACTATAGGTAACTAACAAAAGTGTGGGTATTCACTACTATGATATACACCAAATAAAGTAACTAGCTCAAATTATAATTATTTTTTGATACCAGCACCTAAGATACACATATTACATAACTGTCTGTATCTGTTGCTATGGTGGCAATTGTCTAGTTGCAGTGCTGCCCTCACGTTGTGGTGGTGTCAGTGCATAGTATGGGCTGCCGCCACAGAAGTAAACATTTTGGGAAAGAATGAGTGTCTTCTTTGTATGATTATATGGTTGATTGTAAGAATCTGATTCTGTAATTTTATTTTTTATTTCTGCGACAACGGAAGAGACTTGAGTTTTATCTGGCAACCATTCATAACTAATAATGCCATTGGTTCTCACAGCACCAATAGAAATGATGAACAGAGTGAAGAGAAAATAAATTAAGATGCACAGCTGGTTTCTTTGCACATAACCCAAGAAGAAGCAGGCCATACTACCTGCGAAATATCGGCAGCCAATAATTATATGAAACGGCTTACATTTAAAACATAAAAAGTAATGGACACCAGCTGCAGAAGCCTTCATAAACATTAATCTGATCCACTTCATAGCATGTGGCTTAATAACTCAATATTGCAAAAAGGAAAAATTGCAAGACTATCCACTAAGCAACAAATTGAAAATAAAATTTGTTTTCTGTAAATATTGTTATACACTAAGGTTTTGATAGTCAGCATGAAAAATTCAACGCATGGCCAGGCTTTGAACCACGGATCTCCTGATTTCTGTCCTCATGCTCTTACCCTATGAGCTGCCGTGGCCAACTTGCCATTGTATATTTCTCTGGTAAACCACTAGGGGCTCTTGCATTCGAGATACAGTTTGTGGCAACTTACTATCATAAGTACTTGAGTCCCAGGCTTCATCATTTAACTCTTATTATTTTAGTTAATTGATGGAAATTAATCATTTCTTCACACTAGCCATATATAGGATAAAGGCCGGGATTTGAACCACTGATCTCCTGGTTTCCGTCCAGTCGCTCTTACCCATTGTCATTGAATTTTTTATGTTGACTCTGTCTATCAAAAACCTTAGCCTATATATGGCTAGTGTGAAGAAATGATTAATTTCCATCAATTAACTAAAATTGTTATACACTTTTATAAGGAATATATTTTGGGTTGTTTCACTCTGTATAATGCTACTTTTTGACAGATCTATGATAACATCGGCATCTTAGCAAACAAAGAAAATAAGTGAATCCTGTTGCTATGTATTTTGTTGAAACATTGTGTTAATTTTGTTTTTCAATGGAGATCTTGATTTCTGTCTCATAGAATTAATAATAATCAACAATGGGCTGAATATGCTTTTTATACTCAACAGAGGAAATGTTCTATAGGAAGTATTTACTCAAGATGAGTCAGTACTAGTAACACTAACATCACTGTTTTAAATCTCTGTTAACATGTTTCTTAAGTAAATACATCTTAACACATCATTGTCTCTAGTTTTTTCATATATAAAAGTTCTATAGGAATTTTAAATTATTATTAACTATAAAAACCAATTTAATTAATTTAATTGTATATTAAGTGTGCATAAAATAGAAATGTACTGTTGGGTGAGAGTGGGCAGTGACATAACAGTAGAAAACCAAATGCAAACTTTGCTCAAAAGAAAATTCTTAAAAGGCTTATTAAAACACCTTAGATATACCATTATGCTATCATGATTGCTAAATCAAGCAGTATTTTTCTTAATGAAGTACATAAAGGTTTATATTGTTTATGTTGATAGACATTAAAATTACCTTCTGGCACAAACATGCATGACACACAGGCTAAACCTCCAAACATCATTGTCAGACAGAGAACCCATCTTCGACCCCATCTGTCCATTGTATACCATGTGATTATGTAGCTAGGTATTTCTACTACACCACCTAGAAAATTAAAAATTATTACAACATACTATTTTGCCAAAATTAAATTTTGCCAAAATTAAAGATTAAGTTTCTTAAATTGAGAAAATGTGATCCATCTCAAGAATGATGTTACTATTCTTCAAATTATCCTGGATATTCAGCTCCTTTCTTTATAGGTGTTGTCAACCTTATATATGGAGCTTCTACATATTTCTTTGCTATAGTTTGTGTCACCTAGCTCATTAATTTTTAAATTACCAAAGGTTATGAATGAAGGCTGAGATAGACATGTTGTTAAAAACTTAAGATGAATATGACTTCACTTTGTAAAAGGTGATACGTAGACCTGTATATGTATTTAAACATACTGATTGTTTAGTATTTCATTAGATAATTTTACTTGATATAGGTTAAATATCACTGTATTCAATTGTTCAATATAATTTTGACTCCAACTAGAGCTTCATACTTCATATATTGCTACTTTACCTAGAATGCATTTTGTTAGGATTTTCCTAACATTCTCAGCTAATGTTGATTGTTAAATTTGATTTGGTGAACTCCTTGGAAGCAATAGGTGCTGGCTGTTGGTGTCTTGATGAACCTGAACTTCAGATTCTCTTCAAACGTGATATTGAATTTGAAGACAATCCAAACTTCAAGTTCATCAAGACACCAACAGAAACGCCCCTATCGCCTTCAAGGAGTTCACCAAATTGAAATTCAACAGTTGACATTAACTAAGGATATTAGGAAGGTCTAACGAAACATATTCTAGGTAAACACTAGCAATATATGGAGCATGGAGCACTAGTTCAACTCAAAGTTATATTAATTTTGTGCTTCATTATATCATAGTCCTTACTCATTAAGAATATAATTTATCACAAAAGTGAATTGAGAAGATATTGATACACTGCTTCACTCACACTGTTTTCTCACAGGACATGTTTCAAGAGCTTTTGCTCTCATCATCAGCTGAAACACGACTAGTGCAAGTTGTAGTGGTTTCTCTTTCTCCGTATTGTCGATAGATGGCATGATGTACTTGTCAAAGATGTCTGGTGGTGGAGTTTCAAAATTCATGATTCTATGACACTTTTTGTTAATGAAGATTTTTTCCCATATGGAAAGGTCTTTGGGGTGATTAACAAATTTTATTAAAGATGTAGAGGAAACCACTACAATTTGCACTAGTCGAGTTCCAGCTGATGAATGGAACAAAAACTCTTGAAACATGTCCTGTGAAAAAACAGTGTGAATGCAGCAGTGTGTCAATATCTTCTGGATTCACTTTTGTGCTAAGTTGTGCTTCATTGTCTCTACGCTTCTTTCAATTTTATACTTTGAAGAATATAATTGTTTGGTGGTTAGGAAGGCTCAGTAGGTTGGGGGCTGGTCTTTTGAATCCAAGTACATGGATTGAAACTAGTCCTAGACCAATGGTTTTTAAGTGCTTTTAAGTCGAGACAATATGATATTGCATTTGGTTACAGCTTTCTGTATTTTATAGTTTACTTCTCTTATTTTTATTCAATCATTTACATAAGGTAAAACTTTCTGTTCTAAAGCAAATGTTGCCTAAATTCACTTCATTATACCATTTTATTATTTTTCTGTTTATTACAGTCATATTGGTTGGCAGAACTGGAAAAATCTTAGTAGCACTTTTCTCACTCATCTGCCTGTACTACCTTGTAAAGCCTCACATATACAAATACTGTGTATGTGATTTTGAACACTATAAATCAATGCACTGTACCACAATAAATGTTGCTAATATAAATTTGAAAGAAATTCAATAATATGCTTACCTATGAAGAAAGCCAAGTAGTCACTGACACCTAGGTTTGTTGCATTATAGGAGAGTCCATTATAAACTACAGCATTTGCCACCCAGTCAAAAGCTAATATGATAAACTTCTTGCGAATGTTTGGATGTCGTAAAAGATCCATTGGAGTGGCAGACATTTCTGGTTCTTGGTTCATATGTGATGATCCATTACACATTCTCTTTCTATTTTCTGTCTAAACAAATGAAATACTTTCTCATTAGGTTGAATTAAATAAAGAGTTGTCTCGTATAGATATGAGAACTGGAGCTTTAAAAGTATTGTAACATACCTCCATATTTCTTAGGAAGTTTTTGCTAATGTGCTTTCCGTTCACTCTTGCCATTGTTTGAACTATAACTTCTGCTTCATCAATTCTGTTTTTGCTCAGTAGCCACCTAGGTGATTCAGGAATAATCCAGTAATAGCTACAACAAAAATGGGCACATATTATGTAAGGCATAACATTTATATCTTTAAAATTGACAGCCATGTTATACAATATCATTTATACGTGATCATATTTAAGACTATTCCCTAAATTCACTCATTTATTCTGGCATAAAAGTATTCAACGTCATAGTTAATATATTGAACTCCAAGTTTCCTACCAATATGTTTAATAAATTAATTACTGATTTGATATTGCCATTTTGCCTCCACTTTAATAGGCTGCCCTGTGGCTCAGTGGTTAGACCGCTTGGCTCTCACCAAGGCGGCCCGGGTTCGATCCCAGGAGACTGGAAAGTGAGATTTGTGGTGGACAACACGGCGCTGGGGTGGGTTTTCTCCAGCATCTCCTGTTTCCCCCGCCATCTCATTCCACCGGTGCTCCATCTTCATCTCATATATCATCGGTGTCACCGCCTGCGGTGCCGTATGTAGTAAAAGTGGGCATTAAACACTACACATTTCATTTTCATTATCCACTTTAATATTTCCTAATTTTTCCCCTAACTTTCTGATTATTTTCTTTGTTTTCATAATCCTTATTTTTATTGTCACTTGGTAATTGATGCTGTTTATATGGAACAAATTGGTCCCTACATATTTTGGTCTCCTCATAATCTAAAACATATTGGAAATCATTTACAATGCACCTGTATAATGGACATATATTCAATTCAAATTCTCCTCTAATGCACCTTAATGTTATATCCCATTCCTACACCAAGCCCACCCTGTTACATAGTTTGGATGATCTTTAGCCACATATTTTGATTATATATAACTAAAAATATTTTCATATAACCAATTCTTTCATTTGTCTTAAGAATCATTTGTGGATGTAAGTTATTGAAGCATTTGTTTTCTCTACTTCCCTTTTTGCACTCTTGAAGTGATTACCTAAGAAGTCAGTTCTTTCAATACCAGATATATACATATTTTCTTAAGTTTAAAATCTAAAGCCTTGAATCACTGCACAGGCATATACTTTTAGGTGCCTTTACACGAACATGTCTTCTAAACTGGAAATCCTAGAGATAAAAAATTCTAAAATATTTGTTTCAGCACTGTGATTTAAAGCATTGCACCATGTACATGAGAAGAACATTTTAATAAAGAGAGTGAGTATTCATTCTCTAAACCCTCATTTAACTTTGTTTCTGACCAGCAAAACTAACATATCTCTTCTTCTGACTTCCCATTTAAGTTCACCCTTCATTCTAGTTGGCTATTTCATTTCTGCAGAAATTTTTGCATGCAAGGCAGGGAATTTTCTTTCTGTAAATCCTCGCTCTCTGGGTTGGAGAAAATATCTGGGTGGTAGGACCCCAGGAGATTTGTAAGTCTCCAGAGGGGGGGGGGGAACAGTCAGTTGTATGAGCCGCTACCAAGGAGTTCAAATCTGTGACTGTTAAGATCCCTGCCTTCTGCATTATTTTCCCTCAGATCTGACCACCCTTAATATCCTCTCACTTCAAGTCTCCTGAGGAACACCCTGCGTTTTACAGGTCGAGATGGTAAGTTCCCTCTGTGCACCTTTTCATAGAGTTGACCCATCTCCTCTCTCTATCATTGCCAAAATACCATTCCTCAAATGGAACTAGCCTCATTTGTCCATCGGAAAGCCTTCTGATCCAGTCTCCAATCTATTTCTTGGTCCCTTCATCGATATTGCTGAATACACATTTATTTCACAAACTTGATGCTATGAAAATTAGCTTCACTGCAGTAAGAACAATAGCCCAATGCTTTGATCATTTCTTTCACTCTCTTACTCCAACTGTCAGAATTTTCTGCGTGTTCAACCTGAACTGAAGCAAGCATCAGAGTTAACTCTTTCTGTAATATATATGTAGATATATGAAACTTATTTTAAATTGTTTTCTTTGTATACATCTTATTTCAACATTATAATCAGATTTACTATATACATATTAATTTTATGCTACTCAATGTATCATTTGAATCATTTGATTGCATTTCACTGGCTCAGAATAACAAAACTATCATTAGCATTTCAGCCATGATATCTAATCCATTTTACCAGTAGTATATCTAGTAATAAGCTAAGACACTAAGACACACTATGAAATATATCAAATATAATAATATATTAGGGCTGTTCAATAAAGAATGATCATAATTTTTCTACAGTCATAATTTTTCACACTAAAATTCAATCTTATTATATTCTGTTAGCTTAATGTGAAACAAACAGGCCATACCAGTTTCATTGTTGGCACTCCTGGTTCCCACCTGTGAGAACCAGGCAAGTTCAGACATGTTCAATATCGCCTACCACTGCAGTGGAGGTAACATGCAGTTAAAAGTTGATGTTAGAGGAAGATCCGGAGTTTCTTACAAACATAATCACTGCTGATGAAACTTGGCTACATCATTTTGATCCTGAGAGCAAACAGCAAAGCTCAGTGTGGAAATCTCCTTCATCACCAACACTCAAAAAAGCAAAAGTGGTTGCTTCTGCTGGGAAAGTTATGGTTATCTCATTCTTTGATATTCATGGAATGGTTTATCAGCATTTTGTATCTGCACACACATCAGTAACTGGACAATACTACAGGGATGTCCTGAAAACATTGCAGGTCCATATCAGGCGCAAAAGACCACATTTCCATGAAACAGGCTGAATGCTGCACCACGATAATGCGCGGCTGCATATTGCCAATGTTGTTGTTGAATATCTTGTAAAAATCAATGTGAAGTGCATCCCTCGCCCTCCCTATAGTCTCGATTTAGCCCCATGTGACTTTTCTCTATTCCCTAACTTGAAGAAACGCCTTCGTGGGAGGCATTATCCATCATCAGAAGCAGTGGTGAAGGCTGCGGAAGCGATTTTGAAGGATCTCTCAAAAATGGTTTCCAGCATGTCTTTGAAGACTGGCAGAAACGCTGGGACAAGTGCATCACATTCAAGGGAGACTATTTTGAGAAGGACCATCAAAATTATGACGATGAGTAAAGATACGTTCTCAAAAAAACTGTGATCATTCTTTATTGAACAGCCCTTGTATATGCTTAGATTTATTTACACAGACTTACCTAAATAGCAAAACAAAGGGCACTGACGTTGCAAGGGAAAGCGTGTACCAATTTCTCAGCAGATATCCAAGCAAAGCCAGAAGAGATAAACCCAGTGCAAAGAACATACATATTACCATCCCTGCAAATGTTCTGTATCTTGGACCCATCAGTTCTAATGCTGAAATAAATACAGGAATATAAATTTCTTCATGGCATTTTCTTACAACATATTATATATAATTTATCATTTAATTAGTTCATTCTTCGGTAAAGCATATTCGAGATGTGTCAAATTCTGATTCTAATTAATTAGAGAAAGCTGTAGTCTCTTAATTGTCTCTTTAGCATGGTGGTAGCAGTGCAACTGCTTAATGAGCAGGAGGCTTAGGTTCGATTTCTGACATTGACATGGAAGACCTGGTCCAGGGTACACTCAGGCTTGTGAGGTTTTAAGGACTTACTTGAGGAAAATTAGTGACTTGAGGTTGCAAAGAAGCATACACTGGCTGAGAGGGACTTGGAGTGCTAACCATCTCTCACTCTCCAGTACTGCACCCCACTCATGATGCCCATTACAGGCAGAGAGAGGGATGCAGTGGTCAGCAAGCCTTTACCCAGCATTGGGCTGTTATGCCATGGAGTTAAGTTTATAATCTGTAAACCAAAGTTCAGCTGTAAACCAAAATTTTGGTCTATAGCTATAGTCCCTGAACCAAAACAAACCAAAGCCAAGGAAACTTTCTTTTGTTTTAGTTTAATACCTTTCAAATGCATTGATATATCAGATGATGAATGAAATGGGTGAAATGATGTTCAAATGATTCCAGGATCCATAGAGCTTAGAGCTATTGTTGTGATGCTCAAATGGTTACCCTAGCTTTATCTTTGTTTAGAAACCTATCAGATAATGCCCTGATTACTCCACGTGGATAAAACATCTATCTATCATTTGTGATTCCTGCACATTCCATTGGCTGAAATTATGCATTCATTGGTGCTTAGCGCACATCCGAAAAGCGCGCCAGTACCCCTCTCACTTTTCCCAGAATAATCAGTGCTTTAGCTGAGAGGTTTGTATTAACAAAGATAAAGCCAGGGTAACCTTTTGAGCAGCAGGATAATACCTAACATTTGTCTTTTTCAAGATAAGGGAAACCTTGGAAAAATATGGCCTGCCTTGGTAGTGTAGATGGTAGCATGTCTGCCTCATGTTCAAGAGGTCCCGAGTTCATATCTCAGTCAGGGTGAGTTACCTGGATAAGATTTTTCCGGGATTTTCCCTTATCCTGAAAGATGAATGTGAGGTAACTCTAAGCTCCATGGACTCCGGAATCATTTGAGCATCATTTCACCACCCATTTCATTCATCGTCCGATATGACTTAACGTAAATTGCAAAAAAAAAAAAAAAAAAAAAAAACAACCTTAACATAGATTGAAAAAAAAGAAAAAGAAAAAAAAAAAGGAAAAATATACTTATCCTGGATAATTTATTCTAACCAAGCTTTCAACTCAAGAATTCTTATGAGACAGACGCGCTACCTCTATAAGATGGAGATGGCATGCAAGAAACTTCTGACCCTGGGAGGAGTGACAGAGCCCTAATATACAACCTGAATGCATGTTATGTTAAAGCAATATTAAATTTAAAATAAATTTAAATGTTATATAAAGGAATGATACAAAATGGAGAAAAAATTACACATATAAAAAAGCCTCTATGCTGTAAAATATGGTTTATACTTTCATCAACAATATGAGTTAGCTGTCTGGTGTTTGCAGACTTGTATGTAAAATTTAGGTCTTAAAAAATTGATCTGTTGCATTTACACAACTTGTTTTTTCATTTATTTCTTCTGCTCTCAAAGTTTAACATACATTAACTTGATAGGTCATATGGAGAGTAAATGAATAAAATGGTTAAACATGCTCAAATGAGCCCAGAGTCTGTAGAATTTCAAGAGTTTCCCAACATTTGTCTTCTGAGCTTAATAGAAAACGCCAGGAAGACTTAATAAGAAAGTAAATAAGTAAGCAGTTTATTGATCCAGTTAATTATTTAAGTTAATTATTTAATCAATTTTGGACTATCCAGGTAACTGTTCTAACCGAGACAAACTTGGGATCTTTGAATGCAAGGCAACATATTACCCATGCTCACACCAATGAGCTGGGCAAAATATTCTTACCTAAAGCTTGTTCCTTTGTCTACATTTCGTTAATCAACATAAATTACATAACACACTTACACATTCATTGTAAGTAGAAGAAGGCTAAAGTGGGTTAAAGCAAGTCAGTTTTTAAAAATCAGATTTTTTGATGGTTTTGAAAGTCCATGGTTCTTTTATGACTACCAACACTTGAAAGAAATATTATTTGTAAATTCAGACCATTAACAAAGACCATCTCAGAAATAGTACCACAAAAATTTCATTTTTGGATTTAAGGTATTATGCTTGTATCATACCAAGGCAAGAGAATATTATTGGTCACTTAACACAGCCTTATGCATACACTTATAATAAATTAAAATTTCCTTTTGATGAGCTATCTAGACCTGCTGGGCTTTACAATTACTGTTACATTTTCGTGAATAATGACTATTATAAACTTACCCAAAATAAATGGAATTTGATAAATAGCAGGAAAGAACAATCCATTAATGGTGCGCAAAATGGTGTATACAACATAATTGGGTGAGAATGCAGTCAGGATGGAAAGATTTACTTCCAAGAATAAGATGATAAAAAATGATGTTCTTCGTCCCCATCTGCAAACATACAGAGATTTATTTTGAAGTGATCCAAACAGTTTGATTTACAAAGTGAAGTTTGGTTTCACTCATGAAACAATAATATCATATATAAACCATAAAACCAATAATAACACTACCCAGATGATCTTTGCAGCAAAGCATCTGAAAGTGATTATAACTACATAAGGTCAAGAAATGTCACTGGTTTTTCTGTATTATACGTAGTTTTCATACTAATCATGATTTACTGTATTAAAATGCATTACAGTGGCTCCAAGCTACTTTGCAATAACAGGAAATCTGGCTGCTGTTAGTGTAGCTGTTTTTGCTCTGTTGTTCTTGCGTGTGCTTGTCAATCCAACACAATTCTATTGAACTCTCCAATATCAGTCTATTTTTAGAATCGTTACTGATGAAATGCACTGTCGAGATGCAGAGTTTTTGTAGTTGGTGGCAGTGGAAAAATTCTTAATGCTGCTAGTCCAGTGACAATCAGTTACATCATGAGTATGGTGAATGTATGGCCTGTTGCTTATATTTTGTTCTGCTGTGAAAATACAGTGTGTCAGGAATTAGAAGAATATGTGTGAATAAGCCAGACAGTCTATATCTACCTGGCCCAAGAGACAAGCGTTGGCCCGGTGGTAAAAAGCATTAAAAATGATGCCTTAGTTGATCCACAAAAAATTATTTTGCCACCAGTACACATCAAAGTGGGAATAATAAAGCAGTCTGTTTAGGTTTTGGCCAATTTCAGTATATTGCGAGCAAGTTTCCACATGATGCAAATGTCAACGAAGGCATTTTTGATGGGCCACAAATTAGAAAGCTGCTGAATGACCCAAAGTTTGAACAAACAATGAATGCTGTGGAACTTGCTGCATGGATTTCAATAAAAGATGTCGTGACAAAGTTCCTAGGAGTAAAGAGTGAACAGTATGAAACAACAGCAAAACGATGTTGGATCACATAAAGGATTTGGGGTGTAGAATGATCTCATCTCGATCACTTTCCTGAAAACCTTGCGACTGTTAGTGAAGAAATGGGAGAGAGGTTTCACCAAGACATCCAGGAGGCAGAAAGATGATGCCAGGGATGTACCAATGATAATCAACTACTGTTTGAAAAGAGATGGCAAATATGCAACAGCCAGACACTGGACAGCCAATATGTCAATCAAAGCAGACATCTAGGACTGTTCACACCAAAGCTGACTGCAATTTTTTCCTGTAATAACTTCTTATGGTGTTGTTTCAGGTATACATTGCCTTCTTCATAAATTCTTTGGTCTCATTTAATTTCTAGAGCACAGAAATCACGAACATGTGCATTTCAGCAATATGTGAACCAAGATACTCTGGTTCGACCCTTGGTACTGGCACTTATATAGATGAAACTTGTGTCTATTTGGTCTCCTCTCACAAAATATAGTGGATTAGACATGTCATGGACTGTTTACAAAATATCACTGTATTTTATCTATGCTATTTCCAAACTAATCTTAATTTATTATTAAATTATTAAGATACAAAAATATTGATAAGTCCGCAATAGCAGCTCATTTCTGGTCTGAAAATCATGAAATTGAAGATAGCACAGAATTACTAAAATACGTACAAAAACATAGTGAACTCGTCATATGGGAGAGGATATACATAGAAAAACATAAAAACCAACTAATGAACTTTGAAATCCCGCTAGAAGAGAATCCCACATTTCAGTTCATCACAAAATCAACAGATGGCAGCAACAACCCCAGAATTACCCACACCGCTGGATCTAGCGTCAGTCGCACAAGAGCCGTAGATGCAAACGAAGATTTGCGAAACATGTCCTCAAAATAGGTACGAAAGTGAAGCAGATGTGTAAGAAATACGACTCATCTAAAAATTAATAATTTTTCGCTTCACTGTGGTGTTCCAATACAGTTAAATCTCGATATAATCTTAATTTGTTTAGTAGTTTATATCTCTTATTTTGGAGTACCTATTGCCAGAAAACCTGATGTGATACACAGAAATGAATAATGGATTAATGTTCAGCGACCCAAAATTAGTTAAGATCACATGTCACATCCCTTGTTGCAAAAAGAAAGTTTCAAAATGCTGGGTAGTGTAATTTAAAATTTGTTAAAAATCATAACTCTTTTCTTTATTCTGTTATGTTTTCATTGAAAAACTAGTACAGTGTCTTTTAAGCAAAATACTCACCTATCTGCTATCCAGCCAAAGACCACATTTCCAAACAATGATCCTACATAGAAAAATGTTGTGGAAGTAGATGGCCACCATCCATCATCACACACCAGATTTAGCTGCAAAGTAATGGTATTAATATTGTCTCATTAATATACAGCTATTGATCAATATATTTATTAAAATGCAAAATACTAAAGATGGGACAATTTCTAAACATGTAGGTATGAAACACTATTGATATTTGTGAAATCTGTTAGTGACTGCTTATAATACTTTGTAAATATGAAGGTATATTGTTTGCCTTTCTAAAAGTACCAGTAGATAAATGTAACATGTTATATATCTTGTACAGGTCTTTTACATAAACAAAGGTTTGTGTCAAAAACCAACCTGCTACTGAAAAAGTGTATAGCATAGCTATCTAATGAACACTGAACTATTGAAACTAGTTGAAACATATCAGCATATACTTTTGATACCTAACTTAGTCTCTAATGTAAGCATTACTATATATCTAAAGGAAATAAAATGAGTTGAGACATATTGACTTTAGGATTAACCACAGAAGAGAGGAATTTAAATAAGACATGCTGGATAAAGTTCGATCTCAAGAAGTGTTCAACGAATATAAAAATTACTGTTGATGGTGAAAGTATTCCAGAAACATGCCAAACAGAATTTTTGGGGGTAGTAATTGATAAACACCTCGGGTGGAAGCAACACATAGAACATATAATAAAAAAACTAAATAAAGGTATATGCATAATGAAACAAGTTAGATGAACTATGGATAATAAAACCTTAAAACAAGAGTACTATGCATTTATCTATTCACATATAAAATATGGGATATCTTTATGGGGTAATATTATGGGGCAAAACAGATGTTAAAAATTTTCAGATTACAAAAGAAAGCTATCCGAATAATTGAAAATGTTGTGAGAAGATCTAGCTGTAGGCAGATATTCAAGAAGCATAATATTGTGACTTTGTGGGCTCGTGAAATGAAAAGTCCAATTTCACCACTCAAAAATGTTCTTTATTTCCACCTACTTACAGTTAAACACTTGCCAATTACACAGAATTACGTAATGCACACAATTACGGTTCACCGGTTCGTCCGTTAAGTTCCACTTGCACTCGCGATTACGTAAACTCCTCCGACGCACGCAGTCTTCTCGTCCGTTCACACTAGCTTGTCAAGCACTGACTGACTCCTCTTGCACGACGTGTTGCTTATATAGGATCCGCTTGCCGATCTGGAAGGTTCTCAATTAGAGGAAATATCCCGTAAGTTCGAGAACACAGGTGGAACAGAAAGAGACGGCGCAGTGATGTTTTTTGTCCCAGCCATCCCTTCTTAACGCTATAAGACAAACGAGGGGGCCGGGCGAACGCCGACCCTTCTCCTGCTTGCCCACTCTATAAGGTGTCCCGACGCTCGGGTGACACTGCTCCCTCCTCATAGCTGGTCGTCCCGAACAGCACCATCGTAGCGTGCCAGGCGGTCCAGGTGTACCACCAGCATCTGCTCGGAGTCTCAGCCAGAAGTACCGCTGCCGAAGTTTGTCAATCGTTCGGTTCGCTCCCAGGTGTCCTCCTGAAGTACCAGCGTGCACATCTTCCAAGACTTCCGGTACCTTACTCCGGGGAAGTACCAACTGTTCTCTCTGCGTCTTCCCATCGGGTGATTCCCATACCCGGAACAGCACGCCCTCTCTGGTCTTCAACGAGTCCCATTGGGCCCGGTACGACTTGTAGGTGGCGCTCCTCGGTGCGATGTCCTCCCAGGTTGGTCTCGTCCCTGCCTCAACTTCCCTCAAGAGTGGCCCCAAGTCTGCGTCCGCCAGCTGCTCCCTCCTCAGGCCTGCGCTATCCCAGCCCTCAGCAGGCACTGCCACAACTACTCGGACTGCTGCGGCACGCTCCTTCTCTTCCACTCTTGTGCACTGGCCGCACTCTTCTGGACAGGGTCTTCGGGACATGGCGTCTGCGTTACCGTGGCTCATCCCTCTACGATGTTCCGAGGTGAAGTCGTACTCCTGCAGCCTCTGGACCCAGCGTGCTGTCTGGCCTTCCAGGTTCTTAAAGCTCAATAGCCAGGCTAGGGCGGAATGGTCAGTCCTCAGGTGGAATGGCTGACCGTACAGGTACTTATGGAAGTGCTCCAAGGTCTTTACTACCGCCAATAATTCTCGTCGGGTAAAGCAGTAGTTCTTCTCTGCCTTGGATAGCGTCTTGCTGTAGTAGGCTATCACCCGCTCATGGCCGTCCTGGATCTGCGATAGGACACCTCCAATGCAATGGTCGCTAGCGTCGGTGTCCACAATGAAGGCACCACCCGGTTGTGGGAAACCCAAAATTGGAGCACTGCATAGGGTCTCCTTTAGGTGCTGGAAAGCGTTTTCGGCGTCCTCTGTCCACACATAAGGCCGGTGTTCCTCCGTCAGGCGGGTGAGGGGTTTTGCGATGTTGTCGGCCTTTTCCTCTAAATCATTAAGGCGGTCGTCTACTTGACCCATCCGCTTGCCCAGATTCGTGACGTCATCCCTCACGCCGGCCAACCGTTCCTCAAACTTGGCGGCGAGGACCTCGTTCGCCTCCCTCATCTCCGTTGTCAGTCCGGCCATCTTTGCGGTCATTGTCGTGGCCAAGTTGTTGTTTGCCGTTTCCATCTTCGCTGTTAATTCGGCCTTCATTTCTTCCATCTTCCAGGTGATGTTGTCGTTGGCCGTCTTCATTTGTTTCAGTTCCGCGACCAGGTTGTCATTTTCCGCTTCTATTTTTGCAGCGAGGTTTTCATTTGCCGTCTTCATTTCTTTCAGTTCCGCTAAAATCTTTTCTAATGCTGCCTCCATTGTGTTATGTCGCACTCCTGACACCAATTGTGACTTTGTGGGCTCGTGAAATGAAAAGTCCAATTTCACCACTCAAAAATGTTCTTTATTTCCACCGACTTACAGTTAAACACTTGCCAATTACACAGAATTACGTAATGCACACAATTACGGTTCACCGGTTCGTCCGTTACCGTTCCGATGCACGTACACAATTACGTGAAGTCTTCCGTTGCACACAGTCTTCTCGTCCGTTCACACTAGCTCGTCAAGCACTGACTGACTCCTCTTGCACGGCGTGTTGCTTATATAGGATCCGCTTGCCGATCTGAAAGGTTCTCAATTAGAGGAAATATCCCCTAAGTTCGAGAACACAGGTGGAACAGAAAGAGACGGCGCAGTGATGTTTTTTTGTTCCAGCCATCCCTTCTTAACGCTATAAGACAAACGAGGGGGCGGGGCGAACGCCGACCCTTCTCCTGCTTGCCCACTCTATGGGGTGTTCCGACGCTCGGGTGACAATATTTTAACTGTTCCATGCATATACATATGTGAAAGCATTAAATATGTAATAGAAAGGAATACATGTAAGAAGAACTGTAATGTATACTCATATAATGTAAGAAATAAAGCTGACTATTTTAGGACCACACTAAGGGGAACACTAAACAACAGAACATTAGAAAGTTCGGAAAAGACATGTATAATAGATAGCCAGGTAAAATAAAGAATACTAAACTATGTAATATTAAGAATATAAAAAGGTATTTGTCAGAACAAGCTTTTTATAGTGTGGATGAGTACAAAGCAAAAAATGGAAAATAAACAATGTACATATTAGTTTCTAAGCAGTGCATATAGTAGACTTTTAGGTATATTTTTATGTTTTCTTATAATATAAAATGACGTATCCTCTGTATGAAATATAAGGGATGAATAAATTGAATTGAATTAAGGGAATACACAGCCATAGAGATGTTGATGAAGGTTGACCCTTCTCGGAAGAGGAAATGAATTAAGCTCTATAAGTATGAACTCAGATTCAATGTAATTACAGGAATAATTTACTGCGTAAGGTTAAAACATAAATAAATTACTGGTTATTAATTTTTAGATGAGTCGTATTTATTACACATCTGCTTCACTTTCGTACCTATTTTGAGGACATGTTTCGCAAATCATCGTTTGCATCTTCGGCTCTTATGCGACTAAAGCTTGATTCAGCGGTGTGGGTAATTCTGGAGTTGCTGCTGCCATCTGTTGATTTAGTGATGAACTTAAATGTGGGATTCTCTTCTGGCGGGATTTCAAAGTTCATTAGTTGGATTTTATGTTTTTCTATGTATATTCTCTCCCATATGACGAGTTCACTATGTTTTTGTACGTATTTTAGTAATTCTGTGCTATCTTCAATTTCATGATTTTCAGACCAGAAATGAGCTGCTATTGCGGACTTATCAATATTTTTGTATCTTAAGTGCCTGAAGTGTTCTTTCTTTCTAGTGCCTATGTTTCTTTTTGTCCTCCCTATGTAAATTTTTTCACAGTCTTTACACTTAATCTTGTAAATGCCTGACTTTTCCACTGGTTTTCTCTTATCAGTATTATTACTGTGAAGTAGGTTTTTAATGTTGTAATTGTTTTTTGGTGCCAATGTTACAGTGTATTTCTTGAATATTTTTTGGAACTTTTTTGTGGCCCAGGGGTGGTAAGTAAATTTATCAAATCTAATTTCTTGTTTTACTGGTGTGAGTTGTGATCTGTTTTAATCTCTTTTGAAGTTTGAATGATTTTAGTTTTTTATCTACATGATTTTTTCCATATCCATTTTTAATTGCAGTTTTTAAGATTTGATGGTATTCGTTTTGATATTCTTGCTGGCTGAGGGGTAGGCTTACTAATCTGTGTGTGAGACTGTTGATGGTTGCATGTTTGTGTGGAATTGCGTTGAAACTATTTGCTTTGATGTAATTATCTGTGTGTTGCTTTTCTATGGATACCAAATTCTAGTTTTTCATTGCTTTTTGTGATTTTAAGGTCTAAAACATAGGCACATAGGCACTAGAAAGAACACTTCAGGCACTTAAGATACAAAAATATTGATAAGTCCGCAATAGCAGCTCATTTCTGGTCTGAAAATCATGAAATTGAAGATAGCACAGAATTACTAAAATACGTACAAAAACATAGTGAACTCGTCATATGGGAGAGAATATACATAGAAAAACATAAAAACCAACGAATGAACTTTGAAATCCCGCTAGAAGAGAATCCCACATTTAAGTTCATCACTAAATCAACAGATGGCAGCAGCAACCCTAGAATTACCCACACCGCTGGATCAAGCTTTAGTCGCATAAGAGCCGAAGATGCAAACGATGATTTGCGAAACATGTCCTCAAAATAGGTACGAAAGTGAAGCAGATGTGTAATAAATACAACTCATCTAAAAATTAATAATTATTACGCTTCACTGTGGTGTTCCAATACAGTTAAATCTCGATAAATTACTGGTTGCCTGTTCTATTTTTTAAAGTAGCTTTATTCCAAAATCTCATGCCTATCTATATCTTCAAATATTTGCCTAACTTCCTTCTATAACCCTACTTCACTTTTCTCTCTTCTGAAATTCTGGTAAAATTTTCCATCACTCAGCTTTAAAAATGTTGTAATACCTTATTATCCTGTGCTAATACTTTAAGATTCTCACAGTCTTCAAAACCTTCCTCTTTACTATTCCTAATACAATGTTACCGATATTAAAAGGTGGCAAGAATAAGTTAAACCTATTTTCTAGCTGTTTTCTAACTTACTGTAAGTGCTGTACTGTTTACCATATACACAACAAGTGAAATGAGAACAGTTTTTGGGTGTTGGATTATATATATTTAAAAATTAAATTTATATAAACAATTAGGATGTATATAGGTAGTTTGCAGTGAATTATGGTTTTGTTGTACTAACACCATAGAAGGTTTTTTACTTTTTAGCAATGCATGTAATCATTAAATTCTCCTTAAGTCGACATAAATAAATTGTTGGAAAACAGTGGAAGATGGTGTATCGAGTACTTTGTTATTATTGGCTGTTATTTTGGCCGATGTGAAGTTGCTGTAAAATAAGAATCCTGATCATCTTTTCTATTGACATTATTGTATACTTATATAGTATTTCTGTAGCTTCTCTGAGTACTCTAGGATCATAGAACTCACTGTCATGTGACCCCACAGTCGTACGCCATTCCTGTCACTCTTCTCTTCTGAAGATATCATCTACAGCTGAAGATGAAACATCAAGTTTTACCCACTTTATTGTTCAGCCATGGCCTAAAAGCCTGGATAACACGTTCTATTGTGCCAATAGCACTGGAACAAGAATATTATCAATCGGTCTTACATATATAATTTTTACAGAATTCTGTCGGGACACTTTTCTCTGCAAGAGTAATAGGTACAGTTCCAATTATTTTGGGTTGTATGACAGCCCTACATGCATTAGTGTGTCAGGGTTTGCGTTATTCAAAAGTAAGGCACTTGGTGAAATGGAAGAAGGCAGGAAGAAGGCAGTTCCATTTGATGACTTCAACTCAATCACTTAAAAAACCTTTATCACACATCACCATTTAACCACAGTCAGGGAGGTATTTTAGGGGGGGGGGGGTCCAGGGGGTCCGCACCCCCCCCCCAAAGGAATTATCATTTCAAACTGTTAATAAATAGTTGGAATAAGACTTAGTTTAATATAAATCGAAAAAGTTTATTCAAGCTTCTCATCTTAACGTCTCTATTCACTGTCAGGTAGACATGAAGTTATTTAAGAGATAAACGAAAAGTTACTGCACAGCAACTGTAGAACTCGTTAAAATACACAAATAATGTTAATGACAATAATGTATTGCAAAACTAAGCAATTCCGATGTATTATAATTTGTTGATTAGAATTCCCAGATACTTATTTAAACGTATGTAATTTTTAACCTCTAAGCTCTTCTTCCCTTTTTCATTCAAGGAGAACTAATACTTCAAATGCATCAATAAGTGGTTCGCTTTTTAAATATCTGATTACTGCTTATATCACTTTATCCCAGGTGTAAGAACACAAAATGTGCAATGTGCAAGGCCTTTCTACAGATTTTATCCAAAGAAACAAGACAAAAACAAACTTTACTAAGAACAATTTGTAGATGCTTGGGTGGAGAAAGTCATATGAATATAATATATTACATGTGTTTTTATTTTTTACGAATATGATAAAAACACATCCCTAATTAATTATGTATTAAAAGCAAATAATTCAACGTATATTATTTTGGACCCCCCCCCGGAAATTGACTTCTAAATACGTGCCTAACCACAGTCCGTTTTAAACACCCTTCTTAATGCCAGTAAGGTACAGTGTCCCGCAAAATTCGAAGACCCGAACTTTTCGGAGAAGGATCAATCTTCATCGACACCTCTATGACTGTGTATTCACTTAATCCTTTCTTCTGTGGTTAATCCTAAAGTTGGCAATGTTTACGTCAAAGGCCACCCTTTCAAGAAATTGGTACTATTTTAGTACAGTGTTTTTCCTTCGGCATTGTTTTATTTTTAGTTTTATCCCTCGTCTAACTCATTATGAAGTTTGTGTGTACTCTGGAATTTGTCTCCCCGTGAGTTCTATATCGTTACAGAATTTGTTGCGTCCACCAAAGTCTACTCGTTTAGCAAATTTATTATTGTCTTATCTGGGCGCCGGGGTAGCGCGGTGGTTTCGTTCGCGGCTCCCGTTCTAAGGGTCCCGAGTTCGATTCCCGGCTCTGCGTTTGGCGATTTTAAGTCGGCCCTATCCACGCCTTCACCTCTGTCTAGCACACGTGAAGTATCCCCTATGCCCAACGTGGTTCGGAGTCCACGGTAAAAACTGTAGGTCCTCTCACCTCACCACCATCTTCACTATCACCCTATCATCGGAGGTAATGGACACCGCCCTCTGGGTGCCTCCACCTGAGAAATGGGTCCGGTCATCGCTTGGTGGGGTGAGGTTACCCCGAAGGCCAAGGTTGCCATGTGGGGAGCGTTAGTAACTAACTAACTTATTGTCTTATCTTTCATCGATGTGTTAATTCATGTATTTTCAAACCCGCCTCTGTGGTATGGGACTATCATGTCTGCCTCATAATCAAGAGGTCCCGAGTTTGAATCTAGGTCAGGGATTCTTCTGGGGTTTTCTGTTATTCCTGAAAAATAAATCCATGGATCCTGGTTTTATTTGAGCGTCATTTCACCCATTTCATTCATCATTCGGCATGACTACGTTGGAGGACGTTAAAAAAGTGCATTTATGATTTCATTTCGTATCTTTTAAGCCTTTCTGACTGTATAATCTTAAATTTGAATCAAGCCAACAATTTCATAACATAACAAGCAGTATTTCATTGGAACTGGTCTAGTCATTGCATCAATAAGAAAATATTTAGATAGTGAATGACAAGATACTACCGCCAGAATACCATTTTGGAAGCTATTCTGGATGAGTATTGCTGCTTAGTGCTCTTTTGACTGGTAGTGATAACAGTTTAAGAAAAATCATGCATTTTATAATCAATATACCCTGGAACTGTACCATTAGGAAATTTACAGCAGCATTCTTAATGTTTTGATGGCACGAAAATGCTGCTTGGAAGACGTAAAGCATTATGAGAGTTTTAGAATAATTCAAAACATCGTGTTCGCTGTACTTGGTCAAGTGGACAGGGCGTTTATTTACCTCTCATTTAAGAAAGCGGTTATACATTGAACGTCGATTACATATACGTTTTTGACTTATCCTGTTTAGACACACATGTACGGACCTTTATCTTAAAATTATGCTTTTTGGATTAGGTGCTCTCAAAACACGTATTTTCTGTGAAATCTCGACATATGGCCTGTGTGTTGCAAACCTTTTTGAAGATATTAACCAACCTGAAAACATTTTATTCTTAATGGACAAAATTGTAAGTCCACAAATGATACAAATATTGATGTATTGTTCATCATAATGTCCTCAATTACTGATGCAAATGTCTGCAATTTCATCTCAATTTCAATTTCATCTCTAACAACCTGTATACTCGTGTTCACAAAAAATAAAGGAAATTCTTAGATATTTTTCGAACTTCTCCCGTCAGTCAATCCAATTTTTGTACTTCTGTTGTAAGAGATGATTCAACGAAGCCAAATGTATTTCAGTAGAAATACATTTATTTTCCATAAAAAGCCATTTTTAAGATCCAAATGTTCGTGAACGATTGGAATAAACCCTACACTTCAAACATCCGCAGAGAATGAAGTCGCAGACAGGCATATTTGGGAATCTTTGTAGACCATACCATGTTTCCAGTTTTCCAGACGACTTGATTCCCACAGAACAAATGCAGGGCTACATTAGAAATTTGGCAATGTATTGTCTCCCGGGCGTTGGAACACCCTATGAAAGCAGCTGAGAGCGGAAGACAGGGGAGGTCCGTGTTAGCCACGCCTCCTCCTCGTCCGTCTTATAGTGGTGACAGGGATGGCTGGGGGAAAAAAAACATGATTGTGCGGTCTGTTTCTCTTCTACCTGTGTTCTGGAAATTACGGGATCTTTCATCTGGAACCTTCCTTTGGAAACTGGAGAAGTCGAGAAAGCAGTGACATTCCTATAAAAAGGGTTTCAGAGAGACAGTTAGGACAGTTCCTGGTGTAAGAAGGCAGTGTTAGTCAGTGACGTGTTAATGAATGAAAAGATTGTGCAACGGAAGACTGTACGTAACTGTGTATGAGTATCGGAGTTGATGTAATCGCGAGTACAAGTGAAATTGTAACGGACGAACTGGTGAATTGTAATTGTGTGCAGTACGCAATTCTGCGTAATTGGCAAGTGTTTAACTGTAAGTCGGTGGAAATAAAGAACAGTTTTGAGCGGTGAAATTGGACTTTTCATTTCACGAACCCACAAAGTCACAGTATGATATCACACTATCTTGCCGGAACAGTTTTGGCTTCTCCCTTACAGATTAAATAATTCTATTGCAGTTGAAATCTTACAAAAATCATTTGACATGCGCTAGTGAATTGTGATCACAGAAGCAGAAGCCATTTAAGGATATCATTTTCAAGAAACGAAACGTTTTTTGTGTTATAGAAATTGAAACATTATCAACATTAATGTCATATACTTGTTAACTTATATTTTATTATAAAAGTGTAAAATTTGGTTTCATTGCTTCACCTATATTTGATTACCCTTTATATGGAGGGAACAACGAAATTTAGGTTTACTGTAACAAAACATTTCTCATTTGCTAAAGTGGCCAAATGAAACCTTCTCATTTAACTAATACATTGTCGTGAATGCACTATTGCGACGAGGCGGCATGGCGAGGCATTCAAAGAGACGGGCAGCGCAGTGCAGAGATAAAAGCTCGCCGAAACGGTGGGGTGAAGGAGACGGATTTCTCGAGAGTTTGTCTTTGTTCTAGCGCCGTCTTGATTGTTTGAGAACATTCCGGATAGTGACTAATCTATAAAAAGGGAGCCGCCACCCGCCAGAGCAGTCAGTTGGTAATTGGACGCGTGTGTGTGAACAGCTGTGTGGAACTTTGTTTGTGGTCGATGACCTTGCAAGATGTATTGTGTATGTGACGTAATTCTGATACTGTCAGATTGACCGAAGTGTGTCTCTACGGAAATAAAGAGCAATTTTTAGTGTTTGTAGCCTGGACTTTTAATTTCACGAACCCACGCCCACACAAAGTCACAATATTCAGGCAAGCCTTCAAGATCATTTCAGTAACTACTGCAAGATTTTTTTATTTTTGTGTGAAAATGTATCTCAGTTATCACATTACACCTCCCATCCTAAAGAAGAGCCTTGTTTACGGGGCAGATTATAGAGAGAAGTTCTGATTAGAAAGTAATTGAACATGTGATGGGTGATACAACAGCTAATGTGGGAGCCATTTAAAGCTCAAGAGTATCACATGTCGAAGATATTTCCTGTCGTGGAAGGCTGCCAGATAAACCTCCTGGGATAGGGCAGAGTGGGGTAGTGACGAACGGGTAGCCAATGCCGAACACCCGTTTTCAAAATGTTTCATTAGAGCTACAAGTTTGTTGATAGTGCTGCAATCTGGCAATGTCCTTGCGAACTTCCTGGAGCAAAATTAGCCATTTTGAACAAAGTGTTCTCTGTGTTAAGTCGCGTTTATCATTTCCAGAGATTTTGTTATAACAGTGCTTGCAAAAACAATTGAAAAGCATGTGTTAGTTACCTTAGTTATTTCATCTTCTAGAGAATGTGTTGTTAAAGGGGGTCACTTTGCATTATATGTGTAAACAGATTATTTTTGAAGAGGTAGAGCCAAACTGAAACATTCAATGCCATAGCCGGGATTTGAACCACGGATCTTCTGGTTTCCTCCAGCCACTCTAACCATTTGAGCTACTATGGCCAACATGCCGACATAACATTAAATTCTCCAACTGACTCGTGTTTCTCCCGGTAAAGTACTTAGGAGTTCTCATAAACACATGAGACAACTAACTTAATGGCGACTTACTATGCTGTAAGTACTTTAAGGCCCGGGCTTTATAGTTAACCACTATTAGGTAAAATTAATGGAAATTAATTGTTCTTTCACACTAGCCGTTTGTAGGACGCACTATGAAGGGGGGTAGAGCCATGTCGGCATGTTGGTCATAGTAGCTCAAATGGTTAGAGCGGCTGGACGGAAATCAGAAGATCCCTGGTTCAAATCCCGGATATGGCATTGCATTTTACAGTTTGACTCTACCCCTTCATAGTGCGTCCTACACACGGTTAGTGTGAAAGAACAATTAATTTCCATAGATTATTTTTATTAGCACATTTTAACGCTGGTTTATCACAATGTTTCTATGATGCCATCGTGGGCCAATGACGAACAGTGTTAGCTATTGCCTTATCCCTCAATAGAACTTACATGCTATGGTTACATCTTCTTCTATGGAACAAAGACTTCAAAGGAAAGAAGCGAACAAGCACGAAAACCAAGAAGGAAAACAATTATTGGACAGAAATTTGAAAAGATCAAGAAGACAGCTGGAAAAATAGGAGAAAGGAAGATTGACTTTAGTTCTTCAAAAGAACTGTTATTTCATGGAACTCCTATAAAATTGGAGCGGTTGTTCGTCATTACCCTCCGTGGGTAGGCACCAACGAACATTGCTTAGTTTTCAAAATATTTTTTTTTAGCATTTTTAGTCGATAGTAAATAAAACTAAAATTAACGATTGCAAGACAAATAGAGTACATTATAAATAAATTGGAATTTATGTTATGTTCATCATATTCACAGAGCAGAGAGATAAAGCTTAAGCGTCCGCCATTACCCCACTCTCCCCTACAGCAGCACATTCGGGATTGATTTAAACGGCAGTTCCAGGCGTATATCTTAGTTACTAGATGCACCTACCTCTTCTGAAATGAGTTCTTCAAGTGGTATCCTACTATTATTTAATAATTTAACGTATAATAAAATCCAAGCAGAACTAAAGAAAAAATCTTTAACAGTCAAGGAACTTCCAAAGCATATTAAAAGTAAAGTTTAATTTCTGCCTTACCTTCGGATTTATCTATGATTTACTTTGATCCTAAATCAATAACCTTAAAACTCTTAGATTTAAGTATAACATCTTACCTCAGTGACTAGAGTACTGTCATAATCTCTCCGGTCATAATTCCAGCCATAACGGCATTTTGTGACATTCCAGTTGGACCTATCTGGTGTAGGTAGCTGCTGTTGGACCTGGAGGAGGGCCGTGAAATTGACATCATACATGTAGCAGCGACTATATTGCCTCTTCCCATCTGGCGTAAGCGTGTAGGGTATAGCAAGTGCCTTCTGTTGCTCCTCTGCATGACGCTCCAGGGATGGAACGCGGCACCAGTGCTCAGGGGACGCTGACACGAACACCTGGCTGAAGGCGAGGAACGCGGCTGGGATCGTTGCCGGAATGCAGAGCAGGTAATACATGATGGTCTGATACCTCCCCCGCTCCCCCACCTTCTCCAACACCTCGTCGAAGTCGATAGATGCCATCTCAGCAATTCACAGATGTCCTAATCAACAAGCATCATACGTTTGCAGACGTTATCATGTAGGAAATCTGCCACAGTGTCTTTTGATGCAAATCAGCATGGATCATATCGTCAGCTTAAATGTACTGACTTGGTTCACTGCAAAATAAAAAAATTATTTATTAACGAGCTGATTTTAATTCATTAATCATAATACTAGAACTCCTAATATCCATTTCTTTAACGTTTTACGTTACGATGTAATGTTTTCAGTTAGTATGTATATTTTGGCCCTTTTTAACGCCAAAGATCTCAAAGTTGCAGACAGCCGGATCAGTGTAGTTTCTCTGAAAGTGTTTATAAAATAAATTAACTATCTGTGTATAATATGGGCTTCTCTGTATGGGGCTATAATTGGTGATAAATTACCTTGTGATTGATTTTCATCATAGTATGCCATGTTTACTCACTCTCCGTCTGCGGGGGCAACAACAGTATCCGCCAGATATACAAGACGATACAGTTTTGAATATAACACTTAGAATGATTAAATCCTTATAGAATCAAAGTCAAACACTTCACTAAATAAAGTACCTATTTGCAATCAAAGAATCAGATAAGTACATGCATGTGAAAATGTTTCCACTGAACCCTTAGCTGTCGCAACGCCGCTGACGTCAAGCCTACGATAGTAATGCATTCTTACTACCTGATTTGCCAGGGACTTGCCTGTCAGCTATCACACCGCACAAGTATTAATCACAAACTAATTTCTCATCGTTGGATGCCTGACATTGCACGGCTAGCGTTTTTAAACTTAAATGACGGTTTAATTATTTATGACCTTCCACAATTCTCTACGAAATTATTGTACAATGATCTACGAGGTACTTCCAGAAAGTAAGTTCTGTTTGGTAATAAAATTAAATTGTGTACAGATACAGAAAAATTATTTATTGCACACAATTCTACAACTCTTAAACTATTTTTCCACATAACTGCCGAAATTTTGCAGGCATTTGTCATAGCGAGGCACTAGTTTTTCTATACCTTCTTCATAGAAGTTTGCCGCCTGTGTCTTCAACCAGTTGGAAACATTTTCTTTCAGCTCTTCGTCATTGTTGAAGTGTTGAACGCCAAGGAAAGATTTGAGATGCAAATACAGATGAAATTCGCTAGGGGCGAGGTCAGGGCTGTACGGGGTTGGTCAAACACGTCCAAGCCAAATCCCTGTAGGATGTTTTTCGTCGCATTTGCAGTGTGTGGTCGTGCGTTGTCGTGAAGAAACACAACACCTTTTGACAGCATTCTTCGGCGCTTATTCTGTATTGCGCGGCGCAATTCTAGCATTCAGAAAACGAATCTCAGATCTGATTTCACAAGCGGCGGGATTTTCAATCAACACCGACATTGTAAACAAGCACAACAAAGCGTACGTGACTGACAGCGATCTCACAATGGCGTGCGTTTCTTCTCCTTGATACAGAGCGTCTACCACGCATGTGCGGAACTGCGATCGCAGCGCTGCAGCGGAGATAAATTGAAATAGAACTTACTTTCTGGACGCTCCTTGTATAAGTTATTTAAGGTAAAACATCCCGTTTTACCTTATTATTGTAGCCTTGTACACTTTTTAGGCAATTTTCCCTAATAACGGATGAAAAATCCATTTATATTAATGCAAATGGATTTGAAGTCAGACGATGGGACATATGACTTCCTGAACCTCACTCAACAGTCTTCCTGGTTCTAGAAATACTGCATGACCTATAAGTACAGAGGAACAATAATAATTATCGATTGAAGTGATCGCGAAATTTTTTTCTATATGTTCACAATAGGTGATATTTTAAACGTACCTTCTCTTTGTTGCCATAGATATTTAGTAATGCAAACTATGTTGTTTCCACATATACTATATCACTCATAACATATACAACGAATTGAAATTTAGTTTTTATTTATAACTGCTGTATTTTCAGCGTTTCATTCTACATTAGATTTGAAAGATCACTTAATTTTGTTCAGAGATTTTACCAAGCTTAGTATTCTCTTACGTACAAATGACTTTACTTCTCTTCCAAAGAAGCCATGGTAAGAATTTGTACACTCCTAGATCACGAAGATAAAGCTGGTGATCATGAAGATTCTCCAATCCCTGACGCAGAGTTGTTGGTCATCGAGACAATAATATTTTGACTTGTTACTTATAAATAAAACATCATTTAGCTGATTTATAATACTAAATGAACTTTTCTCTATTTGTAGGGTCACTTAACATACCCTTTATTATGACATATAATAATTACATATGTTTATATTGTTATGGCACTTATGACGTGCGTGGTGGTTTCAGCAGATTTGATTCTCTTTTGTTTTGCTTTGTTGCTAAATTGTTATCATCTAATTTATATTTATTAGGGAGAAATATTAGTAATATTTGGTTTATTTTATACGCATATCCTATGGAGCCACTACTATTTTCTACTCTATGGTATTCTTAACTAGATGTGAACGTTTTTCAAAAGTATGCTCTTTTATAGTGCTTTGTTCGTATTAAGAAAATGACTTTTAATATTTCATTAATGTATGCTGAAAATACAGAACATGTTCGTCAGAAAAACATAACGTTTTCAGTAGATAAAGAATCTCCAAAATTGGTTGAGTGTTTTTTATTACCCTGAATACACATATGCACATATATCTTTAGAACGTTATAGAGATAAAACATAATTTTTCTGCCATTTATGTACCTGTTCGTATTTTTCAGTGTACATGAACAGATTTACAATACCATGAATGAGAGCTGCATGTTCTCATATGCTTCAAATATACCTCATCGCGATAAATCCATTCATGCAGCTATGGAATATTTTCGATCTGCTTGGCTGCTGCTATGACATGAATTTAAACCCAGATTCTTTGCTATAATGTTTCCAGTTCGTCTGGCCATATGACAGTTTCAAATATCTCTAGAGGTAAAAGTCACAAACCGAGATACGCAGTCAGACCAGAGTGGCTTCAACCTCTCATAAGATTGTGGTTAGGGAGTCCGCGGCTCCATTTATTTAAAATATGTGATATAGGACGTACAGAGCTTTTAATAACTACGAAAATATGAGCTCGTGCAATATTGCAATATTGCCATCCAACCTGATCACTGTAATATCCTTATTAAACAAAATTATCTACAGCGAAATAATTTTGAGCAACTGACCATTGTGGCATCTTGTTTACTAAATGCTATGGCCATACGATTACACTTGCTAAATGCATATATTTTTTCATTGTTAAGGAAGTTATAAACACTCCTGTATCTTTCTTTGATATGATATTTTTAGGTGGCTGTTACTTTTCGGTTACATCTAGAATAAATCCATACCATACATTCATATTTACTGTCAGATGGCAGATTAAGGCATTAAAATATCAACAAGTGGTAAATACTTTGGATAGTTAGAGCCAGACTGAAAAACTCAATGAACCACGGATTTCCCGATCTCCATCCTGTTATTCTAACCACTGAGCTGCCATGGTAACGTGCCAGCATTCTCCAACTGATTCTGTTTTTCCCGGTAGACTATTTCGAGTTCTAAGTACACAGGAAACAACTACCTTATTGGTGACTTACAACTTGTAAGTACTTTAAGTAGGTGCTTACGTACTTTAAGCTGAATAGTTAGAGCAACCACATGGAGACCGGAAGAACCGTGGTTCAGATCCCGGCTATGGCATTGAACTTTTCAGTCTGACTCTACCTTTCCGAACAATGTCCCACACACGGCTAGTGTGAAATAACAATTAATTTCCAGCAAATACTTTTTGTTGTTCCATTTATACTCTGTCTTTAACTGCAATGGTCATATTGGTGGCCGTTCTCCTTTGGAACATATCGAAGGTGTTAACTCGTATTCGTTGGGTTTTAATCATTAGATCACGCACACGTTCGCATTCTCGTTCATACTTGCAGACTCTGGGGAAATTGAGGAATTATGTTGATAGGAGAAAAATCCCCACCCCCACCACCGAGAGTCAAACCTGGGACCCCTAGCACTGCAGGCGGGTGCTCTACCGACTGAGCTACGGGACCAGCCAAAGTAATTACTTTGTCAATGCATAAAATATTGTTTTAATACAATTCACTGGCATACAACTTTAAAAATTCATCCTTACTATAAAAAGACAGTTTTTACCAACCATTTAAATAATGTGTTTGAAACCTTGAGTTTACTGTAGCTCTTAACACCAGGAGGTATCAATTACGGTAGCGTTCGCGTCTTAGAGTAGCGTGTAGCGATTCCATTATCTTAAATGTATGTATCACAGATTACCTTGCAATGTAGCTATGTAGCAATTTTTATACACGCGTGAATTTTTCATTCGACATTCTGAGTGGATTAATAACAAGACAAAAACGGTAAGCATAATAAGAATACACCGAAACAACACAGTTGTTTGAATAAGGTTTTACTTTTGAAATGTTTATTGAACAAACTGTATATTTCCTACACCTTATCACCCCTAAAAGTAGGATAAGGAGTGTATATTTCGAAGAGACCACTGGAATAGGGTAGTGGTGCCTTTTGCTTCTTAAGTAATCCTGGGAGGGACGGATGAGAGGAAGAAACCCGAAGGTGACTACATCTGGGCAACTATGTGTAGATGCATGGGTGCCGTTCTTAACGTTCTAGATAAAACGTATTTAAGCGCCGATTAGCTCTGCCTTCAAGCCCCAAGCTCCCCAAGGGTCCCAAGGCCCAGAAATTCCCCCGAAAGGCAGTCCATTAACAGTTCAACCAATGCGAGACAGAAACCAAACTCCCACCGCCCAGCTGTAACACACAGAGCGCGGTCACTTGCCCATACAACACTAAAACAGATGGTAAAAAGATATATCGGAACAGGAAATCTGTTTTAGAAGGGGAACCACGCCAACATTAATATACGGACCGGGGAAACTACCAGCAGACCAGCAGAAGATACCGGTCACTCAGGTTAACCTGAGTGGGGGTGTTTTCGCAACAGAACCTAGCCGCTTAGTGCGACTTTATCTGGGCAGTAATAGAAGTTAGTCGGTTGTCTCAAGCGTTTGTGTCTGGGCATAAGTTTCTGTGATCTGTTGGGTTTAAGGCATCCATCCATGCAGCGACCACGCCCGAGGCTGGCTGCATCTGACCTGCCGCACGTGCGGACGGTCGCCCTTGCGGTATGTATGCCCAAGGATGCCTTCACCTGGTCTCCCGCTTGTACGAGGCCAGAGTGCAGGCAGCACGATCAGAAGGGGTAGGAACTGTATGTAGGGTAAGGATGTCAGGCTCATTTCTGGGCCAGGGGTTTTGGATAAGTGTTGGGAAATACTGACAGGCTAATAGCCCATGGCATCTTTTGGGAGTTTGTAGTTCCTCTTCCTGCGAGGAGCTTTGTGTTCGTACCGATCCAATGTGCTAACCAGCTGATTGGAGTGGGCAGAGAGTTTGTTTTGGATGGTTCGACACCTCTCTCTGTTACCATATCCACGATATAAGGGATTTGGGAATATAGGATAGGATAGGGAATCCACAAGAAATGCCATTGTCAGTGTCGGGCTCAAGGCTACCGAACCCAGAAACTGTCCAATGTGAGCCTCACGCGACAATTTAATGTTAAAACTCACGGCAATGTTGCATGGGTCATTCACCGCTAGTGAGTTCGCGGAACAATAACGATTTCACTGTAGTGCAGATGAATCACACACGCAATCTTGGCCGGAGCGAAAAGACCGCTCGATAGTACTGCAGCTATGGCAATGTACTGTCCTCCACAGGAGAGTAAGTCTCCGAGGCCTGAGACGCAATGGTTTGGCGAAGGTTCCCACACCCTCCCTGGACAGGTTTATGACACCCCATGTCAACACAGTTACAGGCCATTCAAAAATATTCTGACGGCTTTTACTTCTGTGAATGAATCTCCTCGGTTTTAGTGTATAGAGTGAATAGGGCGCATGTGTTTTTTAACGGCCTGCTCCTTGTGTAACACGCGTCCTGTGCCACACACATTCATTGTCCTTGTCCCACTGTGTAAGACAGCACATACCTTCCGGGGACCTTCTTTCCGTTGATGGACCGTATCTATATTTTGAGAATATTAGGGTTGCGAGAGGTTTCTCAGTATACAGAGAGAAGTATGCGCGGTCACGTGTCGGGTAAAATTGTCGCACTGCTTTCTCTGCGGATATATGCGCAAACTTAATCCCTCGTATAGCAACAGTCCAACAGGAAGAACACAAAAATAATTTTTAGAGCCTTGAAAACACGTCTTAAACCAAATTAAAGCTGCATTCTTCTAATAGGAACCAGAATCAACACTAGTGGAAGAACAGGGATGCAGCATTTTGCTGTAACCAGTGATGTGTGATTTGACTGAAGGAGTGGAAGGAGAGGGCACCTCATCCACCGTAACCCGGCAGGGACTTATATTGGGTCACTATTCTCCAGAGGAAATGAATGAGGCGAAGGGAGACCACGGGCTAGCAGAGGCCACAGTCAGAGACGCGGAGAAGTTATTAATAATTGGATAGATTGGTTCGGTGCGGCACCAAAGCTTCTCACCACTATCCAGGGATGAAGTGACCCTAACGGCCTGGGCAGATACTTAAAGGAAAGAAGCATCACTTAGCGCATGCGTACCATCTGTTTGTATGGGACAATGAAACCTGAAAAATTACAAAAAAGTTAAACAAACAAGGAAAGAAGTTCAGGGATTAGAGAATTAACCCCAGAATTCGAATAATGACAACGGAAAATCACAGTAAAAGCTAAGTTTGAAGGTCGGTTGACGGGAATCAAATTCACAACCTCCAGGGTGTGAATTCCATAGTTATCGCGGCACCATTTCGCTGGATATGCCACTGTTGTTCTTAAGTAGCAGAGAAACTTTATTTTAACATTTTTTTTTTGTAATTTTACGTCCTTCAACGTTAAGTCATATCGGACAATGAATGGAATGGGTAAAATGATGCTCAAACGAGCCCGGAGTCCACAGAGCTTAGAGTTACCCGATATTTGTCTTTCAGGATAAGGGAAAACCCCGGAATAAACCTTATACAGGTAACTCACCCTTGACCGAGATTCGAACTCGGGACCTCTTGAACGTGAGGCCACCAGGCTACCGAGGCGGGCTATTTTAACATTAAACAAAAACTAATTTTCGAAATTTTCATTAATGTGAAATGCATGACTTTGAAACGGATGCGTTCAAATATTATTGGTAATAAAAGATCAACACAGTCACATATGAGTGTCGGCTGATATGTCCCGGGCCTCACAAAAGGAAAAAAAAAAAGAAAGATATTTCTCAAAATAATCTCCAGAAAGGCTAATTTAATTAAACCATTTCTATAGTACAAAATAGCTATAATAGCTATAATAGTACAAAATCTTCAAAATAGCTATTTACCGCATCAATGACCTCCTCGTTGCTGTGAATATTCGTCCTCCAAGAAGTTTTTTTTTTTTTTTTTTTTTTTTTTTTTTTTTTTTTTTTTTTTAGGTTCGGGAACAGGTGGTAGTCACTAGCACTAGGTGCTAGAGCTGGCGACTAGGGTGATTCCTTTTCACCTCATCACTCAACAGTAAAATGAAATGTGTAGTGTTTAACGCTCGCTTTTACTACATATGGCACCGCAGGCGGTGACACTGATGATGCATGAGATGAAGATGGAGCACCGGTGGAATGAGATGGCGGGGGAAACCGGAGGTCCCGGAGAAAACCCGCCCCAACGCCGTGTTGTCCACCACAAATCTCACTTTGCGGTCGCCTGGGTTCGAACCCGGGTCGCCTTGGTGAGAGCCAAGTGGTCTAACCACTGAGCCATGGCGTGGCCCCACTCAACAGTAAGCTCACGTAGTAGTCAGCAGTGATAATTTTACCCTTTTCCAAGTAATCAATAACAATAATTCCCTGTGCATCCCAAAAAACACTCTCCATAACCCTTTCAGTTGAGAAAACGGACTTTGCCCTTTTTGGAGTTGGTTCACCTGGTGCAATCCTCTGTTTTTACTGTGATTTACTTTCTGCAGTGCAGTGATGTATCCAAGTTTCATCCATGGTAGTAAGCTGTCTCAAAAATTCACTGGGTATTTTTATGGTAGAGCTTCAAATTCTGAACAAAAATAGTTTTTCTTTGCAACTTTTTTTTCAGGTGTCAACAAACGCAGCACCCATCTTGCACAGACGTTCTGAAAGCTCAAAACATTACTTAACATATTACCTGCACGTTCTTTTGATATGTTTACAGCCTTTGCTATCTCAAACAACTTTAATCTTTGGTCTTCCAGTACTAAACGATGAATATTTTCAACGATCTCTGAAGTTGTGACTTCCATAGGTCGTCCAGAGCGAGGCTCATCACTAGTGCTCGTACATCCCATTATAAACTCCGAAACTCACCTTTTAATCATTGTATATGAGGGCACAGAATCTTTCAATGTACTGTCCATTTCCTCCTTGATTTATTTCGGCATTAAGCCTTTCTAATGGAAGTATTTAATCACTGCTCGTTTTTTCAAATCCTTCACTTTCGTGAACTTTCCACACTTGTTTTGTTTAAAATGCTTTCATTTAAAAACTAAACAAGCTATTGACCTGTAACTATGGATACGAGCTAGTCTAGAGTTAAACTATGTGATGCTGTCCCTCAAACCGGCCCAGTGGCACTATCTGTATGTGAGGCCCGGGACTTATCAGCCGACTCTCGTAGGACATGAGCAAACAGCAGATAAATGACATGGAAAGTGAAATATGTAAAGTGAACACATGAACAAATGAACAATGGAAAGGGTAAGATCTATCGCGATTTCAGTAATGAACCAGAAAGTCATTCAGACTGGGAATACGTACTATTTCTAATTGTATGCGGCTTCTTTGCAGTAACTAATTTTATATATAGGAACGTACGGGCTCATTACACATTTCTGTCTAGGTAGGATGTGAAACAAACCTTTTAAGCGATAGCAAACCTTTTTAGAGACGGTTGTTATGTTACAGGTGTTATTCCATTCTCTTCACATTACTAGGAGAACAAAAAGGATAACGAATTCAAATTTTAGAAAAATATAGGTATGTATTAGAAATTCAAGCCGATGTTTACCAGTATGAACTATGAAGCCCGGGCCTTAAGGTACTTACATGTAGTAAGTCGGCAATAAGGTAGTTGTCCATGTGTTTATGAGAACTCCTAAGTGGTTTACCGGAAAAAAATACGAGTCAGTTGGAGAATTTAATGTCATATCGGCGCGTTGGCCATAGTAGCTCAATGGTTAAGAGCGGCTGAACGGAGACTAGAAGGTCCGTGGTTCAAATCCCGGCTACGGCATTGAATTTTTCATTCTGACTCTACGTTTCCACAATGTTTACCAGTTATACTAAAGTAATTCAGAATAAGAATACTTCAGATGGTATTTCTAGAGAATTCAAAGCATACATCTCATTAGTTATGAAAATATTAGGTTGTCTCATTATTAATGTTGGTTTTTCTGATATGGTGTTTTGGAAAATAAATTGGGTTTCTTTAGTTTGGCAATGTTGTTTACAGGATGCCATAGCTAGTGTTCCGTACATTGCGGGCATGCATCGGTCTTCAATTGTTAATAAAAAATTACAAAATGGAGATAACAAAGTTTGAACTTAGAGTTTGAAATTATATTTGAACTCAGAGTCCTTCTAAAATACTAGTGGAAACAGGATTATAAAGCTCCGATAACGCAGCTCAAAGAATATGTGAAGTGGAAGGAGAAGGTGTCATAAGTGAGCGTGTGGTACAACGGAGTCGAAAACACTAAAGGTTTACCACGTTCTGGAACACCTAAGGTATAGAATATTGAAAATACATGTCATGTTTTGCGAGAAAATTCGCAAAAAGGTGCCCGCAGGCTTCCGGAAGAACCTGGTGCATCAAAATATACCATACATCGCCACATTAAGACACTTTGAAAATCATACAGAAGCTCTAGATATGTAAGTCATGAACTGACACCTCAACATGCTGAACGTAGAATGGATACCTGTCGTCAGCTTATCCATAATGCCATGGATGACAGATTTATCAGGAAAATTGTCACTTGTAATGAAGAACGCGTATATTACCGCAACCCTGAATCCTCGAATCAGTGTTTTGATCCCCACCAACCTGTCAAAGTCATCGTTAAAAAATCATTTCGGTCCCAAAGTAATGTTGTGTGTCTGGTGGAATTTTGAAGTTGTGTTTCACTGGGAGTTTGTTCCAAACGGACGGGCGATTGCTGCGGCTCTTTATTCTCAACAACTGGAACGAGTTCATGAAACTTTGAGACGGAGATGCTCAGCATTAGTTAACCGGAATAGAGTACTATTGTAACATTCCAAATCATTATGCACGAACAACCATGGAAAAAATTCAGGAACTGGGAGGTATCGAACTGCTACCACACCCAGCATATAGCGGAGGTCTCACACCGTCAGATTATCATCCTTTTTGATCCGTGACCCGTTTTGTACGTGGAAGAAATTTTGACAACATCGAAGCAGTGCAAGTGGATGTCACCAAATTCTTCGCATCAACATCCAGAGACTGATAAAGTCTGTTTAGTTAACTGGTGTGCACGTCGACCGCAGCCTTTGACGAACCCTCATAATCGTTTTACAACCCCCGACCCTCCTTCTCCCAGATCTTTCTGCCACCTTTCTCGATACGTCATGGGTATCGTACGAGGTTTCATCTAAATAAATTATCTTATGTCCATTACTGCAAAACTTCCTTAGTTTATATATATATATCGCCAAGCTACAATGCTACTGGATTCCATAATAACCCTTATCTTATTCTAAGTGCGGTATTTGAAGCCCAGCTCCTTTAGAAGGCCGCGCAAAGTGCAGTGCCCATAAGGAACATCACAAATTTCTTGCAAATGTGCAACCAATTTGTCTAAGGTGGGCGCTCTCCCTTTTGCATAGAATCTATAAATTTCTCGACGAATTAAAACGCATGTGAAATTATCTATTTTAGAGAAACGTTTCCTTTTGTTTTCGCACTTGATCGGCGTCTTTGGTATTCCTTTCGTCACAATATTTCTTACTGTATTTCTGTGAATACCCATAATTTATCATCAGGTTCATTGCATGACCCCTTACCAAGATTATTTGTCAGCACATGTTTATATGTGTTCAAAACAAGCGCTTGAATTTGCTTAGAAACAGTTCCTGTTATAACTTTGTCTTTTGAGGCTTTTCCAGTAATATAACTCGATCCAGTTATTCACACTATTGTCATAACTTTGATTATTTCCACTTGACTGAAAGTTATCTACTACTTCATTTGCATTTACCACAGCATTTCCCTCCCACGGTCTCCACATCGTGACACACAACAAATTTCTGCACATAATGAAACAGATCAACTGGAAGTTGGAACTTTGGCAACTAAGACTACGTGGACTAGACATGTGACTGTCACTTCAAGAAAATCAGAATTGCTATTGGTCCTCAACGACAGTGTTCCATTTCTGAAGTGTGAAGATAGATTTATGATGGTCATTAGTGGGCAGTCGGGTCAGGTTCCTTTGACTCCGAACTGCACACCCGTTGATTAGACTTGTACCATCGTGGGATAGTAAACCTCGCTGAACGATGGCTCAAGAGCATAGAATCTAATGGTCTATACTTTGAAAATTAGTTAATTGCTTGCCAGAACACATTTCAAGTAATTGTTTTTCTTAAAAAGTGACATTACTTATGAGACACTATCTACATTTTAATACGGCAATTTAACAAAAAATGATAGAACCAGCTCTTAGGAAATGAACAATTTTGAAAACAATTTTCAATGCAAACGATGATGTAGGATTTTTTTTTTTAAAATAGAAAAAGTAAAATCTTAATGTATCATTGGAAGATCTGAACTTACTGTAGATTAGGTTGGCTCATCTATCAGGTAACACTTTACAGACGGGAGGATACACAGCGTGCTGAACCTGTGCCGCGTACAGTGGATGACAGTGTTGCCAGATTTCACTGAGTCATCATGACAACCCAAACAAATTTACCAGCAACAGTGTGAAATGTGTAGTGTTTAACGCCCGCTTTTACTACATACGGCACCGCAGGCGGTGACACTGATGATACATGAGATGAAGATGGAGCACCAGTGGAATGAGATGGTGGGGGAAACCGGAGGTCCCGGAAAAAAACCGCCCCAGCGCCGTGTTGTCCACCACAAATCTCACTTTGCGGTCGCCTGGGATCGAACCCGGGCCGCCTTGGTGAGAGCTAAGCGGTCTAACCACTGAGCCACGGCGCGGCCCCCCAGCAACAGTGCTTCCTTTACTCTGTCGCACGCCTTTACCTTTCACTTGCTTCAGATCAAGTAAACACTACCTCAACCCTTACCTTTTGGAAGGGCATCCACTAGCTAAAACAGTGAACGAACAATACAGTTGACATTTAACCATCTTTTCTTTTTTGAGTCATGCACTTCACATAGTGGAGAATGTAAAAGTAAAGAATAAACATGCACATGGTTTAATCATTTAATAATTTTCATTGGGAATCTCTATGAAAAAGTGGGAAGCAATATGACACTGTTATACTGCATTTACAGCTATCTGCTACTCAACGCATCTCCGCCAATTTTGTGATTTCCATGCACATCCCAGCAGTTTGCTACCGTTTACATATGGGTTTAGTGAACTGGTTGAAGATAAACTGCCAATTTTCCCTCTCCGCACATAGTTCAACGGTCACTTTATAGCTTAAAACCCCACACACTTCGGGCAGTATTATTACATAACAACTATAAGCTCATTTATTTTCCTAACGTGTTCGACAGAGAAAATTCAAAGGATGTTTTAAGAAATCAGGTTTAAATTAGCTAGCAACACATGGTGATCACAGAAAGCACCATTCTCCACTTAATATGATTTACTCTTCTAAATGTTGTATAAATTATTATTGTTGCAAACCTTAATTGTTCAATTTACGTCACCCCACCGAGACAAATATTTGCAAACATTTTTATTGCAGCCTTATAGATACAACGGAGATATAAGAATACAGCCTTTAAGGGATAGTCAAATCTTTTAAGAGCGAATCACTATGCAGGAGCTTCGAAATAAAATTCTGTTATCTTTGCACGATCAACAAAGAAAACATCAGAAAGGAAGAAAAAATGAATGTCTCTTTCAGAAAGTACGAAAAATGCATACTTATTAAAAGAAATATTTTCAAAAAATAGTTAATTTCACAATATACTTATTTGTTTGTCAATTTAAAACTTTTGTAGTAATATTTTGTGTTTAACAGTTTAACAGTTATGCAGAAATCATTGAGGAATTTTGATTTTTATGAAGCGCATATAACGATGTTGATTAAGATGACATATGCTTAAAATATTTTCATTGGAAAGGAAATATATATTCTGAATTTTATGAGAATATCCCCAAACTTCTCTTCATTCCGAATTACTTGTATATAAGTGGTATAAACAAAGGTACAAAAATGCAGATCTCGTTAAAACACACAGTTTGTGTCGGATATACGAGGGCTGTTCAATAAAGAATGATCACTTTTTTTTGACAACGTACCTTTACTCATCCTCATAATTTTGATGGTACTTCTCAAAATAGGTTCCCCTCAATGCGATGCACTTGTCCCAGCGTTTCTTCCAGTCTTCAAAGACATGCTGGAAACCATTTTTGAGAGATCCTTCAAAATCGCCTCCGCAGCCTTTACCACTGCTTCTGATGATAGATAATGCCTCCAATGAAGGCGTTTCTTCAAGTTAGGGAATAGAAAAAAGTCACATGGGGCTAAATCCGGACTATAGGGAGGGTAAGGAATGAACTTCACGTTAACTTTTGCAAGATATTCAGCAACAACATTGGCAATATGCGGCCGCGTATTATCGTGGTGCAGCATCCAGCCTGCTTCTTGGAAATGTGGACTTTTGTGCCTGATATGGACTTGCAATGTTTTCAGGACATCCCTGTAGTATTGTGCAGGTACATCATGCTGATAAACCATTCCATGAATATCAAAGAATGAGATGACCATAACTTTCCCAGCAGAAGCAACCACTTATACTTTTTGGAGGGTTGGTGATGGAGATTTCCACACTGAGCTTTGCTGTTTGCTCTCAGGATCAAAATGATGTAGCCAAATTTCATCAGCAGTGATTACTTTTGAAAGAAACTCCGGATCTTCCTCGAACATCAACTTTAACTCCATGCAGACCTGCATGCAAATGTCCTTTTGTTTGGAAATCAATAGTCTTGGAACCCATAGCGCACAAACACGTCTCATGTGTAAGGTTTCTGTCACTAATGTGTGGGTGGCACCCAATGAAATGTTCAGTATTTCAGAAAGTGATTTTAAGGTAATTCGTCGATCCTCTCTCGCAATGGCAACAGCAGTATTGATGATTTCTTCCGTAAGAGCAGTAACTGGAGCACTAGATCCACCTTCCTATGAAATTGATTGTCTCCTCTCTTTAAACATTTTAAACCACCTTCGAGCTGTGCTGTAGGGAAGAACAGACTCTCCATAGGCCTCCTGTAACATTGTATAGGCCTCAACTGAATATTTGTTGACACGAAAGCAGAATTTCAAAGCCGCATATTGTTCCTCACGTTTTACCTCCATTTCTAGACATGTTCAATGTTCACAGCCTTTTCTGGCTACAAGTGAACCTACTGAACGCAAATCAATCTAATCTAATCTAATCATTGCAGCAGTAGACGATGCTGAACATGTCTGAAATCGCCTGGTTCTGAAACGCGGGAACCAGGAGTACTAACAATGAAACTACTATGGCGTGTTTGTTTCACATTAAGCTAACAGAATATAATAAGATTGAATTTTAGTGCGAAAAATTATGATCATTCTTTATTGAACAACCCTCGTATTATTTTGTTGCAGAGTGACCATTTCCGAGAAATTTTTTATTTGTCAAATGAAAGTCTTTTTTATGTCCTGAACAAGAAAAGATAATGGAATTTCAAGGCTATCACATAGCAACCAACTCTTGAAAGGTTTGACTATCACTTAACCTTTCTATATTCGCCTACTACCATTGTATCTACAAGGTAATATGAATAAGGATATTTCTGCAATCGTATTTCTCGATTAGCATGAAGTAGATAGCAAAGTAAGCGGTTTTGGCAATAGTTTGTACTGGACTGACTATAGAAAATCATGTGAGTACACACATAAAGCGGTTTAACATACTTATAACTTGATCCTTCATATTACATGATTGGCATTTTAATGTAAAACCATTTTAAGCTATACATGGCTTTTTCTTATTCCAATACCTACGTTCATAAGAGCTTAGGATTTTATTTTTCACAATTATTTTTTCTCTCTCAGCATTTTTCACTTTTCAAAATGCATTTCAGAGAATATTTGTAAGTAATTAGCTTGTAATTTCAGGACAGCTTCAGAAATTATCTATTTAATCACTGGTATATACTAGTTAATCTCAAATGGTTAATCTGAATTAAAACGATTGAACGATTCAATGATATGTATACAAACACAGTCTTCGCGCAAACTAATTTGAGAACTGCCTGCTAAAAACGATGCCTTGATGTTCGTATACTAAGGTCAAATTAAACATTTGGGATCAATATTACAAGGGGTATTTACTTCATATTCTTGTATCAAGAGGTTTTTACTTATAAATAAAAATGAATATGTTAACAACAGTTTGACATAGATTGTTAATCTTTTGTGTGTACTATGTTTTATGATCTAAGATAATGGAAGAAAACTTCATATTTTTAATTTCACATGTGTATTGCTTTAAGGGCGCTAAATTCAGATATAATCTCATTTGATTTTACAAATATTACAAAGGAACTTATTGTATTAAAGAAAAGATAAATATTATTTTCGGGGCACATGTTTTTTATTCCATAACTAACTCACTTTATCTCTCATAGTTTCCAAGCAAAATGTTTAAACAATTCCACGAGGAATCATATTTAATATTTGAAATTATTAGAGGTTTTGAACTCAACATGTGTGTGGAATAAGAAATTATTTGATTAACTCTAGGAAGCAGCAAAATGAGTGATACTTTGAGGGTTTGACAAAGCTTTTTCGTTTAATAAATACAGCAGCTTGATGGGTTCTTTAGGATGCTAAGCAAAAAGAAGAGGCATTTTCTGACTGACCTTGGAGAAGAACTAATACATAGACTAAGAAGTGCTGGTATTAAGTGAAGAGTTATATAGTGCAGAAGCGTTTGCTTTGCGACGAAGTGAGGTAAACGTGAAGTATTTTAATTGTAAGCTCGGAAATGCAAGGGGCGCTAGGAACAGGTGTCGTCCATACTCTTTGGGGGGGGGGGGGGTGGTGTATCTATTTCGCTATCAAGAAATCCCGAGTTCGGATCTTGATTAGGGTGAGCTAATGACCAACACTTTTCTATTTTCTTTTGGCGGTTTCCTTTACCCTTAGCTCAGAAGGTTAATGCCGAGTTAATCACAATATCATTTGAGCATTGTTTTATCAAGCAAACAGGAGTACATAACGACCAAACTCTAGTCAAGACTCTGGCTATACACGTGTTAACCAATGACCTACGGTGATCGGAGAGGCACTGTATATACAGGGGACGATTCTTTTAAAAACAACGGATTAAATTATGTCATCCACCATATTTACTATTGTTTTGATGTGCAAACGGTCTTTTTATTGCCCGTTCAGGAAAACTGAAGTAGCTTTAGTATGTTTCACTAGCTCACTAGAGGTGAATGATTCGTTCAAGGTTACGCGATCGGTTGCAAATTTTAGCTGTTAATTGTTGCCTTCTACTCGTGCTGTTAAAGACTAGAGTTGCTTCATTGTGCATTCAAAAGTGAAAGCCTATGCTGTGTAAATTACTTTAGGATATTCTTATTAGTGTTGTTCTTGTCTTGCTAAATAAACTTCTGAAATGTCTACCAAAGAGTTCACCTACATGAACAACGATTTTTATACACGATGCATAAGCTTAGGACGACGGGATCCTAAACTAAGGAAGCGAAAAAAACCTGTTCTAACAGAAATAACAAAATGGAAGTAGACCGCAGAGAATCATATACTGTAGAGCAAGAAACTATTTCAAAAACCTCTGTACATACAACTATTAAACTTTTAAAATTCAAACACAACAGAGTGAGTATTTTTTATGAATGACAATCTTGTGATGACGAAGGATGCAGGAGTGCCAATGCATATAGACACCACTTTCAGCACAAGGTATAAAAAGATTAGTAGTATTATAATGCTGGTTATAATTACTCACGAATAAGTAAATCGGAGTTTTAGAATCAAGTTCTGGGTGAAGTAAACAGTGCGCATTTGAACAAACCGAGCGGTGGCTGGGACATAAAACACCGTTATGTATATAGCATTTTATTTATTTTTTAATGTTTGACAAGTACAGTGTGATATACTAAACTTGTAAGTATAAAGGAGTTATAGAAGACAAAAATGACCTTTAGTGCTTTTATATTGTGGTTTAGGACATTGAGGGGGTCTTAGCTACTAGAGCTACCCTATATGTTTAGGTTGCCGCCATCATAGGTCTGTCGTGCAGGAGTTTGATCGGGAGTAGGGGAATTGCTGCGTCCTTGTTTATTCTCAGTGGGAGGAGCCGGAGAGACGTGCCTTACATGGGGCGGCCAGTAGCTGACGTCACGAAGCGGAAGCGAGTTTGCCGTGAGGATCAACGTGCCTTCAAGGACAGCCGCCAGCTGACGTCATGAAGTGAGACGTATTATTACTGCACAGATACGGCATGAAACCGTTCTAGAAATGTAATTCGAGAACATTCGACTATTGGACTGACCTACCATGCCCGTCGCATATATAAGAACCAATGCGAGGCATAGAGGCACAGTGTTTAGAGTTTGTGTGTGTGTGTGTGTGTGTGTGTGTGTGTGTGTGTGTGTGTGTGTGTGTGTGTGTTTTTCGAGCTTCGAGTAGAGTTTACAGTGGAGCATCTGTACACGTTTTATTTTTTATGTAAGTGTGAACATTTCTTTTTAAGATTTTGTTAAGCAATAAATAAATAACTCTTTCCATAACATTTACTATGACTATAAATCATATTTACAGATTCTAAATCTATTGCACTTAATCCGAGATTCAATCGGTGAGTCGAGTTGTGTAAGCTGATAGAGCAGTACAGAGAGGTGTAATACGTTCTAAGCTCCGTGATTAGTAGTCGGCAGGCCGTGGAATGGTACTGTAAGTGGCGAAGAATCGATGGTCAGTGAAACAGGTAGTAAAGCAGTTTATGAGCGAATATTTTGGAGTTGTATTCAGAGACGTAAAGAAACATTAAAGAGGTGTGATGAAACTGTGTGGTTTTGTGTAATAGAGATAGTAATTGTACGTTAATGTTGGGCTAACGTTTTTATGAAAATAAAGGAGTTTAAAGTGAACTCTTATGTCTGGATGTCACAGTATCCAGATTTAGAATATGCCTATAAAGTTTCTTCTTATAACGCATGTTTTATTGTATGTCTACGACAAGAAGGATAGAGGGGAATGAAGGGCAGAGGAGCCTGAACTGTTTTCTTATTTTGTAATTTACGTCCTCCAACGTTAAGTTATATCGGACGATGAATGGAATGGGTGAAATGATGCTCAAATGAGCTCAGGGTCCATAGAGCTTAGAGTTACCCGACATTCGTCTTTCAGAATAAGGGAAAACCCCGGAAGAAACCTTATCCAGGAACTCACCCTGACCGAGATTCTAACTCGGGACCACTTGAAAGTGAGGCAGACATGCTACCACCACGCTACCGAGGCGGGCAGCCTGAACTGTTTCTCTGATCTAGTAGCGGATCTGTTTACTATGAAATGAGTGTATGAGAGTGCATATGAGTCACCCATGCTGCCAGATCTAATGTTTGTTGCAGTAAATGCAGCGATAGGTATTATGTATGGACGAGCTATGTGACAACACTTGTGCATTTTAAACGAGCCTTCCATCCTTGTCATACTCGGAAGGGGAGCATAGATATCGTGCGGACAGCAAAAGTAATTACGTTACACATTCCTCTAGCTTGCTTTCTGATCCTGGGCAAACAGTACATGCATGCGAACAGATAAGACGATCAAAGCACCACATACAAACAAACAAGCAAACAAACGAATATAGATAATCTGAAATGACAAAAAATAATGTTAATAAATATACTGGTGTACGTAGATATATGTTACTATTTTTATGTAACAAAACATAAAATATAGAACATTTGTCTTAATTTGTTTATCTGAGAGTGCGCAATGCCTGTAACAATACTATTACTTTTACTTTCAAAATTGACACACGACAATCAACAGTTTTCAGTTGGCCGTACCAGATAGAAAGGAAGCAGTTAATAATTTGCTTTCAAAAGAATGCGGGAGGTTCATACATATAATTAGGATTGTAAGAATGGTCCAAATAGGTTTCCTACTGCGTATGGTTGTTCGCTACAGGCTGAATACTAATGTCGTTTTTGAAGACTGGGGTGTAAGAGAGGGTGCACAACAATAAAGTTCGATATGGGAGTAGTTATGGTTATAGAATTAGCTGTGTAAATAGGGGCAATTATTTCTAAAAGTCAAACAGAGTGAAAATTACTTTGGACTATAGTGCATACCCCAGTAATTAGAATTAAATTCAAGAAATCCTAACAATCTTAGAAAAGATCGGTATTCCTGTGGAAGCAAGGTCATAGATTGTGGCTTGATGTAAACAAACACAAGGTCACCGACAGTGTTAGCCGCGGGGGTGCATGGAAAAGTATTTTCGCTTCCTAGTTCAGCGGATGGCGCGCCTGAGCGTACTAGTCAAGATTTTTTGAGAGAAAAAAAGATGGAACTAACAATATAGTTCTTAGTAATTTCAAGGTTTCAAGGGTTTTAAATCATATTTCGAGAGGTTAATCTAGAATTAAACAATTAGAAACATACATGAATATAAAATAAAACCTGAAGTTTTCCTGGCAACGAATATACTCACTTTCTTCTCGGGCAGCAAGCCATGTGAAAAGACTAGTGTGCATCTCTCCCATCATCAGGATATTTATAAAATGTTATAACTACAAATGAAACACTGGATATAGCACAAATAGAAACAAAGACAAAACACTATCAAATACTGTTTTCAGTAAATTAAATGCCAGGTCAGGAGATGGCGTGGCTATAGAACATTGTGATAAAGAAACGTAACTACTTAACTTGATTATCAAGCTATATTGATCTTTGCTTCTTAAATAGACGGATTTGCATTTTTATGGCCGGTTTACAAGAGAAGCTGAACTGAAATCCAGCATCACGATTCTTTGACAAATTCTTTGACAAATTCGGAAATCAACAAAAAACAAATGGCAGCAGAAATGGGAACAGAGTACAAAAGGCACAAACACAAAGGAATTCTTCCCAACAGTGGAAAGCAGACTCACAAACAAGTTCTACCTAACACCAAACATGACAACAATAGTTACAGGACACGGAAATATCAACACTTATCTCAACAGACTCAAGATCGTTAGCAGCCCTGAGTGTTCATGCAGGAGAGGAGCGCAAACGGTGGATCACATAATATTCGAGTGCAGTGTGGTGAATAGTGCAAGAGAAACTCTAAAACATAGTGTTCTTAGAACTGATAACTGGCCAACACACAAGTCAATACTAATTAAAAGACATTTAAAATCATTTACAAAATTTGTAAACTCTATAGACTTTCAAGAACTAAAAGGAACTAATGTGTAATACAAGCAAAAAACTAAATGGTTCACATCAGAACTGGGGGGAAAGAAAAAAAAAAATGTATACAAAAATCACAAAAGAGTGAAAAGCATGTAGTACTACTTATGTAGTGAAGCATGTAGAGATAAAAAAAAATAATAATAATGATAATGATAATAATGATAATGATAATCATGATAATCATGATAATAATAATAGTAATAGTAATAGCAATAGTAATAGCAATAGCAATAGTAATAGCAATAGTAATAGTAATAGCAATAGTAATAGCAATAGTAATAGCAATAGCAATAGTAATAGTAATAGCAATAGTAATAGCAATAGCAATAGTAATAGCAATAGTAATAGCAATAGTAATAGTAATAGCAATAGTAATAGCAATAGTAATAGTAATAGTATTAGCAATAGTAATAGCAATAGTAATAGTAATAGTAATAATAATAGTAATAATAATAGTAATAGTACTACTACTACTACTACTACTACTACTACTACTACTACTACTACTACTACTACTACTACTACTAATAATAATAATAATAATAATAATAATAATAATAATAATAATAATAATAATAATAATAATAATAATAATAATAATAATAATAATAATAATAATAATAATAATAATAATAATAATAATAATAATAATAATAATAATAATAATAATAATAATAATAATAATAATAATAATAATAATAATAATAATAATAATAATAATAATAATAATAATAATAATAATAATAATAATAATAATAATAATAATACTAATAATAATTATATGAAGCTACTGCAATAATTCCTAGAAAGACCTTAGAATCGAATGTTAGTCCAGTATTCATATTTCTAGTTTTAAATCACTGAGGGAAAATATGCAGTTTATGCCGCACAGTGTTTATCAAATTTCAATATTTTTTGATTACGTTATAGCTGAGACAGTGAAATTTGGGTCATCCTAAAAAGTACTTCAATGTGTTAAATCAGTTTATTAGAATTTGTTTACAACAATGTGCAAAGTGTTGACATGTCGTGTACCACACATTATTTCTCTGACTATTCAGTTTCAAGTATGTTAAAATGCCATGCCCTTTCATTCAAATGCAATAGTATTTTAATGATATGATGAAACTGGAAGCTTTTACAGCAGATCTTGATTGATTGATTGATTGTGTGGGGTTTTAGGGCCCGTCGACAGCAAGGTCATTTGGGCCCGTACAGTAGATCTTAATTCATGGGATATACTCGAAAGGGCAATCAAAGACCTCATGTTCCACAATACAACTTGTACAAAATGAACTATTAAGAGATTGTAATACAGCTATTATTCAGTCCTATGTTTGTGCACTTTAAGTACCTGGTTTTACTTTACAAAAACTTAAAAAAAAATTGTATGTCATGAAGATGTAATTCATTTTGGGGAATTAATTATATACGAGTCAAATTCGATATCGGTTAAATGGATTATTAGTAACCTTGTATGTTGATTATCTTTATTATTCAATTATTATGTGACACAACTTCAAAATATAGCATACGATGAAAAGAAATCTTAACCGAAATGTTCCTGAGTAATCACTTTATAGTTTGGCTTAGGTTCCAGAATTCCCGCGTAAAGCTGCAGTATCATAACATGATTATTTGGCCAAAAACTTACACAGAATAGGAATTTATACAATGCCAGATTGTCCTCTGTGCAACAAAGAAGAGGAAATGACTGAAGAAGATCTTCTAACCTGTGAAGTCCTACCTGCCGGATCCACTACACAGAAATATTGGAGAGCAAGATAATGATATATATATATATATATATATATATACACTCAACTACGGCGGTCATCAGCGCCCTTTAAAAAACTAGTCATGGCAAAAACCAGATATAAAACTTTCTAAAAACTAACAAGTGTAACAAAACCTATTAAAAATACACGTACATAAAAACATCAATCAAAACCTCCTAAAAATTTCGTTCACTAAATCCTAAACTCTAAACTAGACAAGAATCTAAAAACCTTCTCCACGGGTCTCCACGCAAGGCCTACACTTGGGTGGGCCTGTTGACCGTCTCCCTTAACCACGAAGAGGAGCCCACACGTGGGAGACTATTGGCTTGGGACCCCGGGTGCGCCAAACCCGTACCTACCGAAGTAGGCCCCTGGGGGGTATTGGAGAGCAAGAGAGCTAATGGCTTCATTGCCAAAGCCTAGCATTTGAAAACACCATAGGCTTAGCACTTACAGTTGGCTTAGGAATTCAAGAAAATTCAAAGCAATAACAAAAAAATCTGGAAATGCTAAGTATTTGAAATATATTTTTATTTTAACGAGTCTACATTTTTCTTTTTCTAGTTTTTTGTGTATTATTCTTTGTTTATTAGATAATATTATAGAAATTCATTCAAAATGAGGACTTTACAAGCTGTTCAAATTGCAGCACTTTTATTAGGGTACTTAATCTTCTTAAACTTATGTTGTTTTAATCATAATCTTTGTGAACAGTTTTAAGAAAATAAAAGTTCATTAGCTATTTTTGTGTAAATGGTAGAGTGATATAGGGGATTTTCTTGAAAATCATCATTCGCATCTTTGGAAGGGGGTATACATACGTAAGCGCGGGCCTTTTTCTGAAGTGTTAACAAGCTTAGGAGTTCTGAAATGACGTATGTGAAAATTCGATAAAGAATTTTATTTATCTCCATAGATAAGTAATAAATAAAAATAGTATAAATAGTTTTGAAGGTATTAAACTACATGCACATTCTAAAATTATTATTTTATCAGCTATGAATGTCGTAATGAGAGAGAGGGGAGAGTCTATGGCACCTGTGTGTTTCGAACTCGTGTTGCTTAGATAAGAGCTGAGCATAATTTATTCGATGAATATAATGTTAGAATTTGGTCACAATATCTCTAAAATCCACGTCAAATCTACGTCTTAGATATTGGGCAACGAGAAACAAGAAATAGGCTTGTGCGGTTATGTATGGCTGGGAATTAATTCTTTGAATTCTCCGGTAACCACGAAGGTTTATGCCCACCTTGGTAGCGTAGATGGTAGCGTAGATGGTCTGCCTCACGTTCAAGAGGTCCCGAGTTCGAATCTTGGTCAGGGTGAGTTACCTGGATAAGGTTTTTTCCGGGGTTTTCCCTTATCCTTACAGGCGAATGTTGGGTAGTTCTAAGCTCCATGGACCCTGGACGCATTTTGAGCATCATTTCATTCACCGTCCGATATATTGGAGAACGTAAAATTACAAAAAAAAAAAAAAAAAAAGAAAGTTTATGAGTAACTCCGAAAACGGACGACTATCTCTCTAGTAAATCTCAGGTTCGCAAGAAAGAAGAAGAAATGAGCACATATCTAAAATCTTAGAGGGAAGAATTACATGAATAGCAAGCGATCACTCCCGGGAAGGGAAACATAGTCGCCGGCCATGGTCGTCAGAACTCATGTCGCTAGCGTTCCACCGCGTAGAGTGTCACGGGTTCGAGTCCCGCCCTGGGCATGGGTATTTATGCGTATAGTGTATGTGTGTGAAACTGCAGAAAACAGAGGAATTTGACTCACTTTTAGAACTGGTAGTTGCGGTTGACACAAAGAGACGAATAAATTTAAATTTGACGTTGACTTATAAGGACCAATTTCTTATCAAACAAAACAATGACTTATTTTTGGTATAAACTAGAATTAGAATAAAATTGATCACTTACGCTTTTGGCCCACACTTATAAGCCTTTATTGTACTCGTACTTTTACCAACTGAAATTTCCGGTGTTGTCTGTGGTTTGACGATTTATTCCTATAATATTTAGTCTTAGGTTCCACTATTACTTTGCAGGCTTTTAAAGTTACTCAAGACAGTTAAAACTCTCAGAATAATATTAAATTATAAGACATATTAATAAAAATGCAAGAAAATATTAAGCAAAAGCACTGTTGAACAAACAAAATACCACAGTTTGAAGTGATATCTCGTTAATGCAACTGAGTGACTTGCAGTTGTTGCATTTAGGCCCTTCATTGCTATTTACAGAGAAAATCTCACTGGCAAGAAATAATAGGAATTTTAGAACCGCCAGTAGCTTCTGTCAATTTTGTTTTACTTTCAAGAATCCATTACATAGGTGAAGTAAACAGTAACAACAGCAAAAATAACCTGGTTTTCAAGAAAACCAACGTACATAAAACCAGTGCGAAACCCCAGGCAAAGTCAAAACAAAAGAAAGAACAAATTTGACTCTGTTATTATTCTATTATCTATATCAGGGAGATCAATAAATATCATATCTTTGTTATTCTATGAGTCTGTGAAAACGTAAATAATTACGTTGTCAATGTTGGAGCTACAAATCATGGTTGACAAAGTAATTGGTTTTGCGAGCTTTTGTAGAATTACATACAGTTACTTGTATGACATGGAGAAGAATGTTCTATTGTAAGTTAGATAGAAATTTTCGCCTTGTGTCTAAGATTATCTCTGGAAAGTTTGGTCGAAATCGGTACAGCTGTGTGGAAGCTAACATAGAATACAAACACACTGACTTAATTTATTAAGATTTCCATTAAATAACTTGGTGCAAAAGTGAACTTACCATGCATCATGTTAATTTCCCAATTCGTTGTCCAAACCAGCGTTCTACATATCCACTTGTTGCCAACCATACATCACAGTAAATGACTAATGAATCACACTTATTACCTCGGGCAGGTTCTGTTTAGCTGTACTTTAACTAACAATACATATTTAAGTTCCCAAGTGACCTTGTTTGTCCACAAAGGCACCGACGACCTGTTGCAGAACAATGATTAATACTTTACGGATGCTGTTATGTTGCAGTTTGTGCAGATTACTTCAGGCACAGTTAATACTGTCCTATAAATGAATCACTTAATAACGTTACTTCATAACCAGTCCTGCTAATTAGTTGGCACAGATTAAGCAATGCGCACTGATTACTTTTAACACTTTGAAAGAAAGCCACCACACTTCATTTGTTCTTCAGGAGGATCACTACTTATCGATAAGCGCACATGTTCGTCACGTTCTAAGCATGACTTGCTCACTGAAATGTCTCTGTTGAACTTGGATGGTAGTGAAGTAGAAGTGCCATGTCTCGTTCTAACTTTATGATTACACCAATGGCAGATGCCTCTTCGTTAACAGATGGAGCAAAAACCGATGTAAGGCTGCTTCTGTTCACTGACTGATCTTGAACTGCAAAAGAAAAATGATGGTACATTGACAGAAGGTCGATCTAAAAATCATGAAAAAAGTTTTGCATATAAACAGTAAAAACTGTTGCTTTAATGTGAGTTTCAGCAATGCATTGCTGAACATGGAAAAATACACAGTGCTTTTCTCCTGATTGCTCTGTTTTTGTTACCATGTACGTGAAAACAGTGCACACAAAAGTTTATTAGATATGTGGAACTGTTCTTAATACCTGTTACCCATTTTATTCATAATGAAAATCTTTCTGATATGGTATTATTAAATGCTCTTGTACTCTCGCTACTCAATTTAAAATTTGTGCTTGATATGAAATATAAAGACATTATTGTGCAGATATTTCTTAATTTTAATTAGTTTGTGGGCCATTTTTCCCTTTCCCCACTTAATTTTTTAAGTTTTTCAATTTGAGCTTTAGAAAAAATTAATTTTAGCTGAAACACCTCACATGTTTTAACTGGTGTGCAAAACGTTTTAAATAAATAATTACTAATTGTCTGTTAAAAGTACAAAGTTAAAATTTGTAAGCTGTGGTCAAAGGAGCAGTTTGAAATGCGAATCAAAAAGGGAACTGAAGTAAATGGATAAAATACATAAGACAATGCAAAAATTCACTTTTGGGTTTATAAACATTATCGATGCATTGCCATAACATGCTACTGTTAAGTCAGTTTCATTAGAACAATTGCTTTTGTAACGTTTTGGTTAGAAAATGTATGTCATTAGAATACTGGAACCAAAACCTACCGCATTCCTGCTTAAAAGCCCATAAATGGGTTCGGATTTCAAATAAATAAAACCGTATGTCATAAAATCAAGGCAATAGTTTTTTGTTTACTAACTTTTCCAGTTTTTGGATTGTTTTATCACTTACGGCTACAAGACAATCAAAATATTAAACACGCCTAAATAATAAAGGACTGCTTGTAATTTCGAAGTCCCCATGGCTGATACTGCGCATGCTCAGTTGTCGAAAGGATGATTCCGCTCAATTTGCTTCGCAATCAGACATCGTAACGCATAGTTGCGTAATAATATTTGAATATTATGTAAAACATTTACGAAATGCTTTTTTAAAATGAGAAGGCATCATTGCAATTGTATTTTAAACTTCAAATGTTTCATATCGTCGTCCTACACGCCGTATGCATACACTATAAAGGGTACTTTTAAGAAGTTGAGTTGCATTTTAACTGAATTAGCAATACAATTTTGGCACTATCACGATAAATATTAATTCCATTGTAATGTTTACTAAATATTAAACTTTTCAGTCGTACAATAATTATAGTCAGCTGGTGATATAACCCATCAGCCTAGTTGTATAAATGAATTTGGAGTGCATTCTTTCTTTCAGAAAATCAAAACAGATTTACGTAAATACAAATTATAGAAATAGTTATTTTCAAATAAACGTTATATACTTATAACTTTTCGTAACTTTTCATTTTTAAAATGTAAATATTAATACCATTGGAATAGTGACCTAAGAGGTATATTTACACATAATATGAAAAAATAGAATCTACTTATATATTTTAAAAATCCTACCAGCATATAACACTCTGGTTTTCCAAAATATTCCTTTTACATAATTAATGAGAAGTAATACGAGAGATTATTAATAAAATTATCAAAATATTTAATGTTCTTAAATTTAAAATGGATTAAGTTTTTAACATTTAATTATTACAGTTTAATTTAAGTTTCCTTTTGAGATTAGAATATGTTAATAATAGATCCATACACGATACTGCTATTTCCTTTTGACGTTAGTTTATTTCAGAACTAATATGTGTCAATTTGTTTCTGGGTCACAAAATTTGGTAAGAAAGAAGAGAAAAAGAAAGGAAAGAAGGAAAGAAAGAAAGGAGGAACGAGCTCCAGATATGCGTTAAATAGTTATTAGTCCAGAACTGTAATGTTTCTACACACAATGCTTCAAAATGTTCTCAAAAGTCAGAACATTTGTTTCATTAAAATAAATCACATTATCATGAAAAGGATTTCACATTTTTATTTTTAATATCAAATGGGCCCGTTTTAAATATTTTCAAAGTCGCGTATTGCTCTTTATTTTAATAAATTGATCATTTAATTTGAACTCAACGTTAAATGAAAATAAATCTTTGGAGGTGCAATTGTTTTATCTATCAACATACCAATTTCAGAAATTTTAGGCTGTAAAAGATTACAAATTAAAATGTAGTTTTACAACCATTTGCAGAATTTGAAGTCTTCAGGAGTCTCCAAGTTTTTTACATATGTTAAGCCTAATTGTCTATACCATCATGGATCTAATGCGTCGAATTTTTCTAGAATATCAGTTCAAATATAACAGAGCGAAGTTACGAAATGTGTGTTACTTTTTTCGACTCACGTTAATTTTGTTCCAAAACACACTAAATTTAGTTCAGAGGTTAGACACCTCACTCGTAACAACTTCCGTAAATATATATGTATTAATAAAACAGGGCTTAAGTCCTTGAAACACTTAAGTCACATGAATTGGTTACCTTGAAAATTTGAAATGAACAATAGATGTACATTTTCGAGTCACTCATCACAAACTTTCGTTAGATGTATTTGTTCCGCTTTTCACTCGTCACTACGAATATGACTTGACTAGTTGTGCACAAAATCTCCACTAACAGCTCTAGTTTCCACATCCTTTATCGTGTCCCCTCTCTCCTGCCATCATCAGGTCTCGTTTCGTTTCCAAATTAGATCACTCAACACCCTTCCTATCCATTATACTTGGGTCCCTCCCGCCAGGATAACCCTCGCAATAAATAGTTGTTGAAACCAGGCAGTCACACACTCACGTACACCACAACTTCGCCGATGTAACATATTTACGCATTATGTTGCCAACTGCGTGCGCTAAGAAGGGATTTTCCTCTAACAAACTGTGCCCTGTTCTATTACCGTTCCCAATTTTCCAAAATGAACCCAAAATGTATAAATCTATTTGTTGAATTCACGTGACTTTCTCTACTCACTCTTCTAAAAACTTTTCGTATAAAAGCTTCTTATTCTATGTACTTCGTACAATTGAAATACCCGCATTTCCCTGGTTTTGGCGGTTTATCCCTTAAGTTGCACTTGCTCAATAGCCTTTGAGATTCGTTGTAGAAATGAAAAAAATGTTATTTAAAATACTTAAAGAGTTCATCAAACCACTTACAGCACTTTAAAAAAATAAAAAAATAAAAAAAAATACGGTAAATAAATAAACATAACGAGAAAGCCCATGCAGAACTTCTGTTGAGAAACAAATACAAAGGAAAATATACGGGAAGTACGAGTTTCTTTATTGAAGCAAGATGTACTCATATCACTTTCCTTCTTCTTCTTCTTCTTCTTCTTCTTCTTCTTCTTCTTCTTCTTCTTCTTCTTCTTCTTCTTCTTCTTCTTCTTCTTCTTCTTCTTCTTCTCTTCTTCTTCTTCTTCTTCTTCTTCTTCTTCTTCTTCTTCTTCTTCTTCTTCTTCTTCTTCTTCTTCTTCTTCTTCTTCTTCTTCTTCTTCTTCTTCTTCTTCTTCTTCTTCTTCTTCTTCTTCTTCTTCTTCTTCTTCTTCTTCTTCTTCTTCTTCTTCTTCTTCTTCTTCTTCTTCTTCTTCTTCTTCTTCTTCTTCTTCTCTTCTTCTTCTTCTTCTTCTTCTTCTTCTTCTTCTTCTTCTTCTTCTTCTTCTTCTTCTTCTTCTTCTTCTTCTTCTTCTTCTTCTTCTTCTTCTTCTTCTTCTTCTTCTTCTTCTTCTTCTTCTTCTTCTTCTTCTTCTTCTTCTTCTTCTTCTTCTTCTTCTTCTTCCTTCTTCTTCTTCTTCTTCTTCTTCTTCTTCTTCTTCTTCTTCTTCTTCTTCTTCTTCTTCTTCTTCTTCTTCTTCTTCTTCTTCTTCTTCTTCTTCTTCTTCTTCTTCTTCTTCTTCTTCTTCTTCTTCTTCTTCTTCTTCTTCTTCTTCTTCTTCTTCTTCTTCTTCTTCTTCTTCTTCTTCTTCTTCTTCTTCTTCTTCTTCTTCTTCTTCTTCTTCTTCTTCTTCTTCTTCTTCTTCTTCTTCTTCTTCTTCTTCTTCTTCTTCTTCTTCTTCTTCTTCTTCTTCTTCTCTTCTTCTTCTTCTTCTTCTTCTTCTTCTTCTTCTTCTTCTTCTTCTTCTTCTTCTTCTTCTTCTTCTTCTTCTTCTTCTTCTTCTTCTTCTTCTTCTTCTTCTTCTTCTTCTTCTTCTTCTTCTTTCTTCTTCTTCTTCTTCTTCTTCTTCTTCTTCTTCTTCTTCTTCTTCTTCTTCTTCTTCTTCTTCTTCTTCTTCTTCTTCTTCTTCTCTTCTTCTTCTTCTTCTTCTTCTTCTTCTTCTTCTTCTTCTTCTTCTTCTTCTTCTTCTTCTTCTTCTTCTTCTTCTTCTTCTTCTTCTTCTTCTTCTTCTTCTTTCTTCTTCTTCTTCTTCTTCTTCTTCTTCTTCTTCTTCTTCTTCTTCTTCTTCTTCTTCTTCTTCTTCGTCTGCTCCTCCTCCTTCTCCTCCGCCTCCTCCTTATGTTGGGAGTATCGCATGTTCTACGATTGAACCAAACCCTCTTTCCATCTTTCTTCTCAGTCATCCTGGACTTCTTTCCTTCCGGATTACTATCTCTCACTATTTTTACCATTCTTTCGTCAGACATCCTGGATACATGTGCATTCTACTCCTCATTTCTTATTTTCACCCACTCAGTCACTGGTTGGATCTTAAACAACTCCCTAATTTCTTCAGTTCTAACTCTGTCATTCAGCATCTTTCCAGCTATTCTTCTTAGCACCTTCATTTCAGTTGTTTCCATCATTCGTCGTGTTCTTGTGGTCTTTGCTCTTGTTTCCAAGGCGTAAGTAATCACTGGGTCGAACTACTGCTTTATAAATTTCGACTTTGTTTCTTTACTCATGTATTTATTTCTCCATATTAATTCATTGACACATCCAGTTTTGTTGCTTTTGCAACTTGATGGTTAATTTCTTAGGCCAAATTTTCCTTACTAGTAATATTAACGCCCAAATAACTGAAATGTATAACCTGTTCTACCACATTGTTTTCAAGTTCTAATTTGCATATCAAAGGTTTTTTACTAATGGTTAACATTTTTGTTTTGTTTATAGAGATTTCCATATTAAACTTCTGACACTTATGATGGAACTCGTACAAAAGTCTTCGCAGATTATCCACCAATTCTGTCGAGTACACCATCTGCATAACATGGTGTACTAATCTTTTTATCTCCCATACACTATCCCAATTTATATCTCATTTCTCTATTACTTTTAAATTATCACTTTTGCACAACTTTAATACGGCATTAATTTATTTTTATAACAGTTATTTACAAAAACACAAAGTATAGCCTACAAAAATTCATTCAATACTTGTTGTATAATCAATATTTATAGCAGTGGGTCCTAATCACATTCTGGGACCCTTAAAATTGTTCAGGAGCGGAATTGGTTCTACTCCGAACAACAAGAGGCAGTTCCCAGGATTGAACTAGTTGGTTTAGTCGCTAACACAATTACCATGTATTTAACTGCAATTTTCCCGTTGCTTTCTGCAACTGTTTTAACACTCGAGGGGGCATCTGCTTACGTGAAAGACGGGGCAGTTGGGCCAGCTGATGTATGTAAGCTAAAGTTGCATGAAATAAAGTATTCAATTCGTGGATAAACTTAGTATGACAGTCGTGAAAGTTGTGGACTATGAATGCGACAACCACTGGCGATATGATCTTGAAGAGTATGAACTTGTTGCCTAAATTATTATTTATTATTTACGCGTAAAGGGCAGACTAAGATAAAACTTGCAATGTTTCTAGAAAACACAAATGAATGGAGTAGTTGTTTTATCTCATTTTTTAATTTCTCTGTTACATATGGGGGTAAGTAGGAGAAGAACTGTATTTCATTAAAAAATTCAATTTCGACATTATACTGAGAGTATATGGTTTGAGGCACTTGAATCCCCAAAAAGCATTTTAAGGAAAAAGGCCTCAGTACCCGTTCTCTCTGTGTTTTGGCTATTTCAAAATAGCTCTAATAAAGATTTTGATTAAAATAACACATGTTAAAGGTATTTTTCTGATAAATAAAATGTATATTTCATATTTTTAGAACAGACTCTGAAGTTCTCTTCATATTGGATGATTTTTGCATAACTGGTAGAAGATGGACAAACTCTTATACACAAAAAATGTGAATCTGGTTAAAGCACATTATATATGTCATATACATTTTTTGTATGTGTAGAGTTAACTATTTCAAGATATTCATTATTGTTTGTCTGAATTTTCCAAAATCTATGCTTTCCTCAAATAAGAAGTCGTTATTCTTTTTTATGTCTTAGTCATGCAAAGAGAAAGGAATTTTGGAGCTTTCGCATAGTGGCCCGCTGTTAAAATATTTACTATCGCTTAAAATGTATTCCTACATTCTCTTTGAACCTAAAGGGAAATGTACAGAAAAAACAATTTCTGTCAATAAAGTATGAATTACATAGAGGAATAAACATTTATTTATAGGAATAGAGTAGAAAAATGCATGTGAGTGTAACACAAAGTTTTTCTTGTATAAATGTTTGGATTTGAGAATGTTACTTTCTTTTGTTTCCACAAATGAACAGCGCACTGTTGGATTGAGAAATAAGTGGAAGGCTGTCATTATCTCAATTAACAGATCTTGCTGTTTCTAAGAATTCCAGCGTAGTAATATAGAAAGGCGCGGTAGTTTTAAGGGGGCTTGATGACATCAAGTTTTATCTCATTGTTTTCATCAAGTACGCTACAGGCAGCTCCTCTGTGTCCTTGAAATGCGCTAATTGAGAGTCAAGGTGAAATTGGAGTAGGGTCTTATAGGATGGTTCATAACTCTGCTATCAAATATCTTGTGTAAAATTCTACGGTGCACCTTAACCATTTTCGTAATGCAATTTGAAAAGTACAGCAAAACTTAGGAAAAGCTAAATTTTATATTAAACTAATAGGTACTCTTTGAAAAACTTTGTAAAAATTTATACTAAGAATTAAAGATACTATAAAACCAATCTTATAAAATGCATATTGCACATATGACTTTCTATTCATCCAAACCTTTTACCCAGCATATTTATATACTAAAATACCTACTCCTCAGAATGTATTCTTTTTTACTAATTTATTAACTTTTCTTAATTGTTCCATTTATATTACTGTGCTATATATCACACATTCACAAGCTCATTCATACTTCTAAGACTATGTAGTAGACAGGGAATAATCTTAGCTAGACAAATCACCACCTCATCCGGGAATTGAACCAGGACCTCACATTGCAGGCAGCGTTATAGGGTCAACTCTAAAAACCGTTATGGTATCTCTCAAAGGCAAATAGAAGAAAACGGCCATATACCATTCTGAAATAATAATTTAATATTTTATAATAATTAAAATGTTATATTTTTAAATAATTTATGTTTCTAAAATAATAATAATTTTGCAATAGGCACACTTTGCTCAAACGGGAAGTCACATTCATTTCTCTTCTCCTGGTTATGTAGTGTTTAATGCTCGTTCTTATTGCATATAAGACTGTAAGTCGTGGACACTGATGAATTGATGAAACGTGCAAATAATAAACGGGCAATTATTTAGGAAAGCAATCTAAGAATGGAATTTTCAAGGCCTACGTTTAGGATATCACCCCGAGATTTGCAAGTTACTCCTCCCTTTCTCCCTTCCTCCCTTCCTCTCTTCCTCCCTCCCTCCATCCCTTCCTCCCTCCCTCCCTTCCTCCCTTCCTCCCGTCCTCCCGTCCTCCCGTCCTCCCGTCCTCCCTTTCTCCCTTTCGCCCTTTCTCCCTTTCTCCCTTTCTCCCTTTCTCCCTTCCTCCCTTCCTCCCTTTCTCCCTGTCTCCCTCCCTCCCTCCCTCCCTTTCTCCCTTCCTCCCTTCTTCCCTTCCTTCCTCTCTTCCTTCCTTTCTTTCTTTCCTTTTGGCAATTAATGTCCTCCAACAAAGTAGTATCAATGAATGAAACGGGTGAAATGATGTTGAAATGAGCTAAGCTTAGAGTTATATGACATTCATCTTTCAGGATAAGAGGCAACTCCAGAAACACCTTATCCAGATAAGCTCACCCTAACCAAGGTTCGAACTGTGGAGCTCCTGAATGTGAGGCAGACATTCTACCACTACGCCACCGAGGCGGTCTGTTGTGGACGTTGTTGTTAGAGCTTTTCATTCTCTCTTTGTGGTAAGTATTCATTCCTTTAGCACCTCCCAAAGAACATTTATATGATAATCATATGCAATTATATTTTTTACCATTCATATTTATTATTTTTGTACCTGTTGGACGTTCCAGTGTTTTGTGGAAACATTAAATGCTTCAACCACAAATTATCTTTCAGCAATTTCTTAAATCTCTGATCCAGAAACAAGATTATTCTTTGTGGTAACAAGAAAAATTCCTTGTTCTTCACGTTTACTCAAAGTAATAAATTTAAAGTGCCTTGTGAAAAAACCCAGTGGATATTTCTAAAGATATGAAGATATCTTTCATCTCTTAAATGCATTACAGCGTGATCTAAATATCTATAGTGACCTTACTTGTAGAACATAAAGCTTCTGATCACGTACAAAACTTCAGGCTGTAATAAGGATGAAGTAAAGGGGCAGAATTTGTTATTTCATATGCAGTCATCTTCAAAAAAGTTCACCCATTCAAACATGCTTCTTTGTGTCGAACTATCTTATTTGTAACAGAAACCATCCTGTTGATGCTGTTTTGAAGTAGTGAAATGCAAGTCATTTGTCCACTTCTAGATAGATGGAAAGATAGCTATACATATGCACTTTATTTTCTTATTGCAACATTAGATACTTAACTTTGCATACAATCTATTACAAAATATAATTTAAACTGAGCTAAATTTGATTATCTCCTCTAACGATGCTTGCCTACAAGTCTTATTAGTGTTGATATCGTACCACTAGGTTATTAGTTACGACAGGTTTGGTGTTCATAGAGAAAGGAGAGGGAGAGATAAAGAGGTGTGGGTGAATTGATTGGTGATGTTTGGATGATAAAGAAGATGCTGTTCAGGCTAAATAATTTCATTCATAGGCACATTCACTTGTTTCCCTCATCGTCAGTGAGATTCAACCAGACAAACATTTGTATTTTCACATCGGCGCCCTAACTCGAGAATTTTTTGCGGTACATTTTCTTTATCGCCAAGTGAACACATCACATACCTAACATTCTGCTTGTAGACTTTCAGGTCACGAGGATCTTTTTTGTGGATGTAACATTTTGCTATATAATTTTTACTTTCTCTCACAAAGTCACTTAACATATTTATTAAATAATATTCCTTAAAGGTATTTCTTCTGTGATGTTTTTATTGGTCAGTAAATATTAGAAACTGTCCAGATAGCTCTGTTATATGAATCTGCAGTGTGAACGTCCTAACACGATCTATTACAATAAGTTATTTCATTATGAAACCATAACTTTACAAACACAATACTGGTTTGTGTTGACACACGCACATGTATTTACGTAACAATAGAATTTTTACTAACGACAACTTGGCGCCAACCATGTCTTTACTGAAGTTCTCTCCATTGTCCTGATAAAATGCTATGCTTCGCATTGAATCTATATTTATTTCTGAAAGCGCATAATGGTTTCTACAATAAATTTTCTACTTAAAATTGTATTAAGGGGGGACGTACGAGACAATCTTCAAAAAATCTATTTTTTTTATCCTTTTGTAAAATAGTATATAGTGTTAGCTATCAAACACCAACATATTTTGACTGTACGTGCTCTGTATGAACCTTTAAAAAATTAAATTCCCTAGTGTTGCATAGTAGCACAGTAGCAACACATAGTCTTCCATCAGCTGTCTTGGAATCTATAAAGCCCACCTACCAATTCTTAGCACACCCAGACTTGCTAAAAAATGTCTCTATGGAGAGACACAAAACCCAAATGAAAGCCTCAACAGTTTGATATGGAAAAGGTGTCCCAAAACATCATTTGTGTCTTCCATAGTGGTGAAAATTGCTACATTTGATGCTGCAATAGTGTTTAATGATGGGAATGTTGGCAGAAAGAAAGTTATGCATCAGTTACGGTATCAACTTGGTGTGTTTATGGAAACAATTTTGCAGAGTATCGACAGCATTCGCATCGCTGGTGCAGAAACAGCTATGAAATTAATACAGAAAGAAGCAAGACAGAAGAGGAACTTAAAAAGAAAGGCTGAAGAAGACCAGAATGAGGATACAGACTATGGATATGGGAAGTTCTGGCTTAAAATTAAAAGGCAAACTGAATAATACTTATTGTATTTTTAATTGCCTTTCCCCGTAACTTGCATTTTCTACAACTTCAACCCACTTTTCTCTCAAACTACTTCATCTACAGTGATGACATTTAGCACACAGCTTTCTTATACCACAATGAACATTTTGTTGGTTCTAGAATTTAAGATTAAGCTCCAGATGGAATGTGATGATACAAAATATATGAAATTATTTTAATTTTTAAAGAATGCATATGATTAACATTTTTTAAAATTATATACAGCTTCAATAAGAAATTTAAATCCAACAAATTAATTTTAGTGTGTTTTAAAATAACATACTAAATTTCAGAAAAATATCAATGTGGATTTTGAAAAAAAAATGGGCTTAAGTTTGTAAATATCTCTGTACATAGAAAAATATGTAACATTAGCTGTAAACAATAGAAAATTATGAAAAAATTGTGCATATTAACTGTATTATCTTAAATGAGTATACTAAGTTTCACTTCTCTAACTTGAAAATTTTGGATGTTATGGCTATTTATGTAAGACCCTGAATATTTGCATACGTGCCCCCTTAAATTAATTAAAAATACACATTATTTTGTATAGATATTTGATGCATAAATTATATCTTTATAGTGTGTAAGTAAACATAGTTTTATTGCGTTATACCGTTCTTATTTATTAATCTTCTATAATCGCTTCATCACGCACATTCCTTTAATTCAGCTCTCTTTTTTTCCAAGTAATTCTGTACAAGTTTTATATATTACCCTGCTTTGACAGATAAAATATTTCTAATTAACATGTTTCCATCTATTTTTGTTGTTTGCGTGTTCAACAATGGACATTTTAATAAATCCAATGTCTTAAACAATTTAAATTAGTAAGTCTAGATTTGCTCCATGTAAATTCTTTACAGCTCATCTTCATACATATTTACGTACTTTTCTCAGCCCTATTATATTTTTACCTCCATCTACAGCCGATTTAAAGTATGTGGATGTTGTATCCATAATAGCTCTTAAATTGAAAAGAGTATTACCTGACAGACTTAGATTGTAATCAATCTTACAATATATGCCATAACACATTTTCAAAGTAATGTATCTACAAAAGATTTCATTGGGTTTTTGGAAAAATCAGATTATCTCCCATGAAAGTGAATTAGTTTTTATAAAAGGAACAGCTATAACTCTTCTTTTAAAATTTATGGAGCTGGCTATAAGAGATATTTACCCGGGTAACCTTTCAGCAAATTTTGTATTAGATTTAGCTAGAGCGTCGATTTCATAATTGCAAATTGCTACTGGAAAAACTGTGGCTACTTGATATAAGAAGATTGTAATGATATAATCATATCTTAATGTCAAAGAGAAACAGCATGTCAATAATTGTAGATTTGGGTAATTGCTTAACCATCCATGAATTGAATAACTTATGACGTGCCACAGGGTTCAATGTTTGGACTATTATTGTTTATATTATATCTGCATAGTATTGAAAATGAACTGTATTATATTAAGGTTATGATATTATATGTAGAGTATGACTTGATTTTTGCAAACGAAGATCTTCCTATACTGTAGTTCTTATGACTATGGACAGACGGTTTTTAATATTGTCGCGGCAACAGGCAGAATAGTTTTGGCACAAATAGAAAACGGACGGTGGCTATTGTTTCACGGTAATAAAGGGCTTGCATAAGCAGTTAACAACAGCGTGGCTAGTGTACACAGACGGCAAATGAAGATAGCTGAGGTAAAAGACTTACCGAAACAAACAAACTGCGATAAATGGAAATTTCTGGTTAACATCTGGATTATTTAGGGTTCTACGTTGTTCTGGAAATCTCTCGAATTATGAATGAGGTATTTAAGGAAGTGACGAATTGAAACAGTAGTAGTTGTGTAACATGAGTGTTGAGAGCTGATCAGATCGTTGTAGACTGTGTGTATGTGACGTAATGTTACGTGAGCATTGAACAGTGTATTCCTACGCAAATAAAGAACGAGTTTTATTTTCTGCAAATTGGACTTTTAATTCTACGAACCCACAAAGTCACAATATAACCTTAAACCTTGTAAATATTGCATCAAAAACTTAAAGCTGCAATTTGAAGACAAATTATAAAACTAATTAATTACTTACGTTTAAAGTATCGCACTGCTTCTCCATTGTTTTTAAGTGATACATTAAAGTTATATGTCAGATGTTCCAGTAATTGGATAATTCATAATTAAGTGTTTATTTTCCAACTAATATCTACCCAAAATTAGCACTTCATGATTAACTCCACACAAAATAAATAATAAATAAATAGAAATTTAAGTTTTTTCTTCCGAGATCTGCATTTTATACGCAGAAAGAGTTTGTATACAACATATGGTTCACCAGTTATATAAAAGTCACACAGAATGAAGAGGCCTCGAAAGTAAATTTTTAGGACATTTAAGTCATGCATTTCATTTTTCATGAAAATGTTTATTTGGAATTTTAATAAAAAATATTAGTCATTTTGAAGAAAATTAACATTTATAAACAAAGAGTTGTTCAGATTGCAGGATTTTCTTGAAAATATCTCTAATGAAATTTTAAAACAAGCATTTCTTAACTTCAATTAGTTTAGCAAAAGCATTCTAGCACTCGTATAACTAAAGAAAGTTATAACAACGTTATAGATTAGCATAATAGATCTGTGGCTGTAATACATAACAGAATTAACCGCTCTGTATTTGAGACGGACAAAATTATACAAGCAATAATACGTAATCAGTGGGAAAACTATGTACTGTAGTATTTCTAGCCAGTGCATACAGCCTTGGAAAACCTAGTTTTTAATTCAGAGCACATATTTAACATCGGTATACAAGAGCTACTATTTCTACCCGCTTTTCCTTTTACGGCATTCTTCTTTTCTTGTTTTCTTCTGGAACACACGCTTGATAATTTCATGCCCTTGAAATCTATGAAGCTTACTCCTTGAGTTAGGGTTGTAACCAAAAGCAACACACCACACCCAAGAAAATTAAAATGATTATGCTGAACTGATGTCTTCTGAACGTTTACTGTTTTGTTGGGTGTTATTTTGCAGTTTTATTGTCGATGAATTGCAGGTTTCCACATTTGTAATGGAATGCGTAAGCTTTCATTATCCATCTGTGTTTGCTTATATCGAATCGGTTTCTCAAAATGAGATTTCTGTTTTTCTTCTTGGGCTGGTTCTCACCTACCTCTGTAGTATGACTAACGGATGTTTGCAACGAAATGTGTGTGGTTCTGTTTTAATTCCTAAAACATTTTTGATACTTATTTAAGGAAGACTACATGACGGAAGTTGCTAAAAATATGTGTTAGTGCAGTCCTATAAAGTCAAATATACTCTTTAATTTGTGCATGATTAAGAGTGTAATCAGCTTTATACCTACGAGGGCTGCTCAATAAAGAATGATCATAATTTTTTACGGTCATAATTTTTCGCATTAAAAATTCAATCTTTTTTATTGTTAGCTTAATGTGAAACAAACACGCCGTAGTAGTTTCATTGTTAGTACTCCTGGTTACCGCCTGTGAGAACCAGGCAAGTTCAGACATGTTCAGTATCACCTACCGCTGCAATGGAGGTAACACGTGAGGAACAATATGCGGCTTTGAAATTCTGCTTTCGTGTCAACAAATCTTCAGTTGAGGCCTGAGGTCTGTTCTTCCCTACAGCACAGCTAAAAGGTGGTTTAAAATGTTTAAAGAGGGAAGATAATTTGAAAGGAAGGTGGGTCCATTGCTCCAGTTACTGCTCTTACGGAAGAAAACATCAACACTGCTGCCGCCATTGTGAGACAGGATCGACGAATTACATTAAGATCACTTTCTGAAATACTGAATATTTCATTGGATGCCACCCCCATGTTGGTGACAGAAACATTACACATGAGACGTGTTTGCACTGGATGGGTTCTCGAAAAAAGGACATTCGCATGCAGGTCTGCATGTAGTTGAAGTTGATGTTAGAGGAAGATCCGGAGATTCTTTCAAACGTAATCACTGCTGATGAAAGTTGTGTACATCATTTTGATCCTGAGAGAAAACAGCAAAGCTCAGTGTGGAAATCTCCTTCATTACCAAACCCCAAAAAGCACTGTTGCTGGGAAAGTTATGGTCATCTCATTCTTTGATGTTCATAGAATGGTTTATCAGCATGTTGTACTTGCACACACATCAGTAACTGGACAATAGTACAGAGATGTCCTGAAAACATCGCAAGTCCATATCAGATGCAAACTACCACATTTCGGTGAAGCATGCTGGATGCTGCACCACGATAATGCGCGGCCGTATATTGCCAATGTTGTTGCTGAATATCTTTCAAAAATCAACGTGAAGTGCATCCCTCCCCCTTGCTATAGTCCGCATTTAGCACCACGTGACTTTTTTCTATTCCCTAACTTGAAGAAACGCCTTCGTGGTAGACATTATCCATCATCAGAAGCAGGGGTGAAGGCTGCGGAGGCGATTTTGAAGGATCTCTCAAAATGTTTTCCAGCATGTCTTTGAATACTGACAGAAACGCTGGGACAAGTGCATCGCATTCAGGGGAGATTATTTTGAGAAGGACCATCAAAATTATGAGGATGGGTAAAGATACGTTGTCAAAAAAAAAAAAAAAAAAAAAAAAAAAATGTGATCATTGTTTATTGAACAGCCCTCGTATTTTATACTATGATTGCTCCTTCAACTATTGTGGAATAGGGCAGATTTTTGAATACCTAAACCTAGTGGTATATTTAATTTTTAAAACAAGTTATGAATCTATTTACCCTATGTTTTCTCAGTCGTTACTGAAGGTAGCTGTATTAAATTTTAGGATAGTAAAATAAGTATTGTCTTGCATATACGTTGGTGTTAATAAGATGATTTATTAGTTTCTTTTAAATTACGTTTTAACTTTGATATAAAGGTTGGCGTAATTGAGAGATAATCTTGTTTTCCTTAATAAACCAACTTAGCGGGTAAAAGTCACTTAAGCTTAGGAGATATCCATCTACATTCTGCACAATTTTATCTCTGATGTCTTAAATAGTTTCTGGAATAACGAGTAATGAATAAGAATGAATGAACAGATGAATAAACCCCTAAGTGCCTGTATAGGGCAAACGCCTCCTGCATGTGGGAAATCTTACGTAGGGAACAAATTCTTGTGGGTAGAGTTTGTATGGGCACTGCGAACGTTAGTTCTTGCACACACGGGGTTTCATTTATACTTTATTATTTGACAAGACTTAAACTTAACCTAACTTAAATGCGTTGTGTTCATTGACCATTCGTCCCGTCTTGTGTCCCTAGGACCAGATGGGGGGGCTTGTTAGGAAACTAGGTTTTGCCCTAATGGAAAGCCCCACGGAGGATGCCGGGCGCCCTTTAAGGGACAGCTCGGATAACTCCCTGGTTGAAAGAGGCCCGGGTCTTGTTCCTACGGGTTCAAGGCTAATGGGAGTAGACCCTCTGGACTCAACTGTTCATTGACCATTATTTATTAGTTGCCTTGCAAATAATTGCATCGGACCGCTTTGGCACCACTAGTTGTCTGAAATCGCAAGCCCAATGGGTCTCACAGGGTGCCAACTGAGCACACCGGTCGTTGTGGACCCTTGGGACGTGTCCCTTCCAGTTCCATTTGATTGTTGCAGCCTTCTGCGCTACATCCATGTATTATTTTGTTTAAAATTCCATCCCAACGTAAAAACCCCAGTATTTTACTTTCCATTTTTAAATCTGTGCATGAAGCAACAGAAAAACATTAACAATACAAATAGTTGGTGGTCGGAATTGGAAAGAGGGGTGGGGAGGGGAGGGAGGGGAGATTTATGGAGAGCAGAGGAGACAAATCATACCGGGTTTTGGAAGGAAGTGAGAACCAGAGTTCAAGAACTAGATAGGCAGGAGATATGGGAAAGTATAGAAGAAAAGAAATATTTGAAACTCTATAAGCAATTAAGACAAAATGGGGTAGGGAAAATATATAAATCAATGTGACAAAACTGGAAGAGAAGGCATAGTATGGATGAGAGTAGGAATGATATATCTAAAATAGTTGAGGAGTAATGAGGTAGGGATATGTGAATCTTGTGGAGATAAAGAGAGCACTGTTCATTATCTGATAGAATGTAAGGAGTTAAATTGCAGGAGAAAAATATGGGATAAGAAATTGGACAGAGTGAGCAAAGAGGTAGTGTCGTTATGCATGTTAACGGGGATGAGTGAAAAGAAAAATAGATGTATAGGAGAATTTTTATATAGGTTAAGAGAAAAGTGGATTAGGGTAAAAGAAGCGAAGGTCAAGAAGAAATGACACCAAGCTGCTCAGGAAAACCAAAGGCCATGGGACCCGAGTTAATGAGTAAATCTTGGGTCAGCAATTTTCATGTATTTGTACAGGATGTACGAGTATAATAGTGCATGCTCGATATTAAAATTATTGTAATGAAATTGTAATAGAAACTGTACAAATAAATATCAAATATCAAAATACTACTTACATTTATTTGACAGATCTCTAGTGCGCTCATTGGTTTGCTCTTAAAGCACTATGTCTGGCGTACATAGAGTACCACAGGAGTGATGCACTGTGTAGGGCTTCGATTCCGTTTTATAATTTCTCCAAGAGTGTGAATTTAAGTGCCCAGTAGGCTTTCAATACATAAACTACACATCATTTTTTTTTTTCATTTTGTTAGATAGGGTGATGAGTTGGCCAAGATGCAGCTATTGTTCTACATGCTTTAGCACGTTTCCACCAATGGTTAATTTTCAGAGTCCTGATATTTTTGTGTCCTGTCTTAACTCACAAGCATCTATAGGATTTCTCTGGAACCAATAAAATGTCGTCGGCGAGCTTAGATGTGATAGACGCTTTCCATTTATTTTTATGGCACACTTATTACTTCAATATTACTTATTACTTCCTGAATATATCTTCTAAAAACTAGTAAAGAATTTAGTATATTTTATATTGACATGATAGAGCTTTTAACTCACCCGTAATAATACTTATCATAACAATAACAAGTAGGATATAAGACTGCAAATTAATGAATGAATGTACGAAATGAACACTTAGAGAATCCTGACATTTTTCCTATGAAGATACAGGAAAAGCTTAGAAAATGTCTCCGGTAAGCTTGCACCGAGAACTGAGATGAGGCCCCTGATAATGAGGTAGATACGCTACCTCCCACGCAATGGGAGTAGGCTGTTTACTTTTATTTATTTCCTTTTCTCTTTCGACCTTTGTGTACTTTCACTTTATTGTCTTTTGTTTGTTTTGCTGTGTGTTATGGTCGTATACGTTCTGCTGTCACTTCTTAGATTAGTGTAACTATTTTGTTTTATTTTGTTCGTGTGGCAAGTTTTAAATAGAGAGCCTTTGAAATAAAACAGATTTTAAGTATAAATGTATTTCATTTTAAACTCTCGAAATATGATACTTCTGTAATGTAAAGAAAAATATCAGCAGATAACTCAAGACACACACCCACCCACCCACCCACCCACCCACCCACCCACCCACCCACCCACACACACACACACACACACACACACACACACACACACACACACACACACACACACACACACACACACTATAAAGACTAATATTATCCACTGAGATAATTGAAGGTAGTGCATTACAGGATTCAAGACACAAATTTTGGTTTCAAACATTTATATCACAAAAACATTATTTTAACTTCAATAAAGATTATATTCGACTTGCATTCTATTTTAGACATTTATAGATAAATAAAAGCATTTTTCTTATGCTAACCTTCGAATTGAAGTGCCAGGCATGTGTTGCTACAACGCATGACGTCATTATTTCCCTGCCAGTTGTTGAATCGAAACTTAAATTTTTAAAACTCCTCTTGAAATCTGTACTTGCATATCATGTAACTTGCCATTTAAAGCTCTGTATCTTTTATAGTGGATTTCAACCCCAATTATACAATGGGTAGGTTGATTCTATGTGTACCTACCTGATTGCATTACAAATCACATTGGCTACGAAATTTTGCATTAAGGTAACTTGAAATAAGGTTCTATTCTTACATTAGGCTAAGTGTAAATGTTATTTTGAGTAATGACATTTTGTTTGTAACATATTTTATTTAAACGTTACCCTATAGTCCATGTTTAAAATAACGGTTATAATAAATTAATAATAGGTATGATAAGCACAGTTAACAAATACTACCAGGACTCTGAAAGGATTATATGATTAACACAACACTATTAAAAAGATATGAAAAAGGAATATTTAAAAACCGTTTGAGGTATCATAAAGGATGGATAAATGTCAAGAAAATGTTTGTTGATGGTCACGAGAATTTTTTACATAGCCAATAAAATTCTAAGCAATCAGAGGCTGTTGTTACAGAGAACTAGAATTTTATAGGCTGAAAGTAAATTTGAACTGAATTAGACAAGGATGTCTTCATGTTCTATCGTGTATGCAATATATCATAACCTATTTATTGTAAAAGGTTGTATAAACGTTTCAGTTTCAACGTTCATATGTTGGTAGCATTTAACAATGAACTGTTATGTTCTTTTTATATTATTCCTCATAAGTATTTATAATTTATACTTTTGTTGTAATTAAGTATATTGTTAGTAGATAATGCGCCCTGCAACCTCCGCTGCGCTGCCACCAACATTTGGAGTCGGGTTATATTTTATGTTAAAAATGAAATTATTATCTACCTGGAGGCTTTCTCAGACAGGTGCAGGGTTTTGTTTATGGAACTTAATTACTAGAAAAAATTTGTTAACACATGTATAAAGTACATCAGATGCAATTGTGACATTTTTAAATTAGACACACACACACACACACACACACACACACACACACACACACACACACACACACACACACACATGTATATATTTACATTCACGTTTTACAAATATCAGAGAGAATAATGGAAATTTAATCAAGGACGTAAACTGGAGATTTATTCATACGACATCTCGAACTAAGAAATGAGTTAACAGTACAGAAAATAGAAGATATAGAAAATGTTATAATAAAAAATAGGAATCAGTAGAAAAAGTAATTAGTGAACACACTGATTAGGATTAAGTTATTTCACACAGTTATTATAGATTTTATTTCATTTAAAATTATTTGTGATTGTAGTGGATAGGGAAAGAAGCTAAAGATAACAGTTGAAAGTGTGAAAGTTATCATATAGAATAAAAGGAAACTGAATATTAATCATAATTTTAATAACAACAGTATTAATGTAAAGTTTAAAGAAATATTATTTTAGGGTTAAATAGCGTTAAAATCGATTTAAAAGAAAAATTATGAAAAGATTATAAAATATTACAACGAACATTGTTATAATTGGATATAACGTGGACCAATAGAAAGATGTTGAGTTGCCATAGCAACGGCAAGACCTAGGCCGCGCCGTCGCTCAGTGGTTAGACCGCTTGGCTCTCACCAAGGCGGCCCGGGTTCGATCCCAGGCGACAGCAAAGTGAGATTTGTAGTGGACAACACGGCGCTGGGCCGTGATCTCCGTTTTCCCCCACCATCTCATTCCACTGGTGCACATCTCATGTATCATCAGTGTCATCGCCTGCGGTGCGTATGTAGTAAAAGCGGGCGTTAAACACTATAAATACAATACAACGGCAAGACCAATAACTTGAAATTGGCTGAAGTTAGCGTCCTCCTGTATTTAGCCGCAGTAGAGATCGGACGTGTGTGTTAGTCAGTCCGTAAGTCTGCAGAAAGGACGCGGTGGAGGAAAAATTGCATAATTAATACGATTGTTTTTAGTAATAAGTAATATCGATGTTCACAAAAGTGATTCTTGGTCCAGAGTTTCAAACAGTTGTTTTAAAATAGTCTAATTAAATTAAAATATATTTTGAAAAAAAAAGTTATAAAATTGATTTAATTCTCCTAGAAATCCAGCATCGCTTCTCATCCGCGACCGCCTGAAAAATAGATGTTCATGCTAAAACGAGAGCAGCTGGGGCAAGTTCCAGAATCCATCGCAACTGGGAACATGGGGTCCACCTTCGAGAAAATCAACGTGGTGCATCATTGTATCACATCACGACCAACGCCACACCCCTACAGATGAAACAATTCCGTTTCACCACGGAGGGGTTTTGGCACCGAGAACTGTGGTTTATTGTACCTATGCCCGTGGAGCATCCCCGGAAGGAAGGATGAGACGAGAGGAGACAGGGCGGCCGACCCAAGGAGTGACGACAACACCGAGACACCCGCTGATACTTCTACCCTGAAAGAGACACCGGATGAGAGATGGTGTTAAATGATAATTGAGATGAAGTGGAGGGACAGGAAATTCGGGGGATGTAATTAACCTACTTAGCATTGCGTAGCGACCCGGGAAAACTCCCGGAAAAATCCATGTGTCAGATAAGTCGGCGACGGGAATCGAAACCGGGCCTCCCGAATGCCTCCCGAATGCGGGTCACAGACGAAACCGCTGTGCCATCCCGCTCGGTGTGAACACACAAATATCGGCTTGTTTTTGAGCAGAACCGTTATCATTTAGAAGCAGATCTTGGAGTTGTCTGCGCTTCAACCGAGTTGTCCAGCAAAAGCTTGTGACGCAAATTTAATGATTTCTTCTTATTCCCTCAATGTTAAATATGCTATACGCATGGCCCATTATTAAGACCGCGCCATGGCTGAGTGGTTAGATCACTTGGCTCTCACCAAAGTGGTCCAGGTTCGATCCCAGGCGACCGCAAAGTGAGATTTGTGATGGACAACAAGGCGCTGTGGCAGATTTTCTCCGGGTCCTCCGGTTTCGCTCATCAGTGTTTCACAGATTGCTCCATCATCATCTTTCCTATCACCTTATCTCTTTCGTACTTTCACTTCCGGCGATGGGCTGAACACTCATCCCGGAATCTCTTTGATCAGGAAAGCTCTGATCCTCAACCCTTTGCCTATGAGCCTCAAGGTTGTGTGGTTCAGAAAGCCCTATGTTCCACTTAAAAAGGAAATATGGGAATTCATTCATTACCCATTATTGCGGAAATTATTTAATATATCAGAGAGTATTTTTGCAGGATATAATATGTGCCTTCTGCTTCAGTTCCCTGATCTACCTTTATAGAATAAGTTTGGTTAATAAGCAAAATAGTATTAGTTTCTTAATTATGTAATATATTTTTTAAATGAATTGGAATTTCTTTTTTAAATAACCATGCGCATTAGTAACACCAAAGTAAATCGACAAGATAACTTATGAGACTTGTATGAAATTTTAAAATTAAATTTGGATATCTTCTGTAGTTCTGGAAAAAATGGTTTTATCCAAGAATATATCATTCGCAGAGAAAGATGTAACTTTCATATATTTGCATATAAAGAAAGCTTATGGCTTAAACACACAGAAGTTTTCGTATTTCAGAAATTTTTGAACCTAATCTGCTCCTAAATATGGACTAAAGTTTACCTTTCTACCCTAAGCATTTTGCATACATGAAGGCAGAGAAAGTATGCTATTATCCAGAAAATTTGACTTTAAGAATTAAGTGCAAATGTACATTTTGAGGTTCCTCGAATCAAAAATATTTAGAAAAAGATCCACGAACAGCATAGCTCAGAAACGTAAAGTGGTTAAATACCACTAAGATATTGTCATAACACACACACACACACACACACACACACACACGCACGCACGCACGCACACGCACACGCGCACACGCGCACACGCACACACGCACACACACACACCCACACACACCCACACACCCACACACCCACACACACACTCACACACATACACACATGAGAAAAGCAAGATCGCACCACCCACTACCAAAAAAGTTGTAGAGTTCACTAAAACATACAATGTATGCCATTTTATTTTTGTGAAATGAACCTTTCGGAGATACCTCTTGTTATTTGAATTTTGCAATAATTATTAGCTTTCTCAAATAGGAAGTCCTTATTCATTTTTCATCTCTTGGCTGTGAAAGGAGAAAGGAATTTCAAATTCATCATATAAACCAAGTCTTTAAATATTTGATTCGTTTAAAGTCCAATATTACTTTGCAGCTACAAGAAAATTATCCAAAAGATGTATATATGGATTTATATATCATAGATGGAGATAAGTGCTTATAAAGTTAGCTTGTACAAGATTAGAAAATGCCATGTAACTGCAATACAACCACTATTTTTTAAAGGTGAAGGTATGAATAATTCGCAGAAATATGGTAGGTTGCAACGTAACTTTTAAAAATACATTTGAAGTATACCTGTTATGTCTCACGTTATTATGTATAATTAAATAGAAAATTAATTCGATTAATAAAACTTGTTAAAAAGGAGCTTGGTAATATTTGACAGTCTTTCCTTAAGACTCCAGTATGAAGATTGAAATATTTTCACTTTTATGATAGCTGTTTCGGCGTTGAACTAAAAAACCTGAATAGACACAGCTTTGTTTTGTTTTCTTTGTTAGTAATTTATACGTCTAGTTTTTTGTTTGCTTGAATGAAAGAGTATAGGATATCTGAGAGACCCAACCTGGTATAGGTCATAGGTTGAGGTTAAATCTCTTGTCTCTCAGACATATGAGGATGTACTCTCCCACCTGCACATAATACTTAGGTTACGAAATGTCGCTTAGAACCGGTCTTCAGCAATAAATCGTGCCATGTCAGACACGGCTATAATTCTTTTTTACTTCCTAGCGTTTGTTCCCATAAGGAGCTCCGGAGTATCACGTTATAAAAGTTGTTGACCCCTGAATGTGCACGGGATTTTGCGGCGGCGGGTGTCCCATCTATTTTTGCGTTCCAGACATGGCCAATATACCCCGCTGGGAGGAACTAGATTTCTTCAAATACCAATTTTAACAGAGTTAAGGCAGGTACAAGAGGGAAGGATTCCTCTTTGAAAATGAATGATTCCTTTTTAACAATTAAATCCTGTACTGCCTCCAAAGAGATTCTTTGAATACTGTACAAAACAGACGTATAGATTGTATTTTTTTTAAGGATTATAGATTTGTTGTGGAGTACGCTAATTCCATATACTAGTGGTAAGCAAAACAGCAAAAATCTTCTAAGAACGAAATATCAGAAAGACATTGACACAAACGAATAAATATAAATAAATGATAGATTTATAAATATAAATAAATACCAGAATAGATATATGCCATAATGCTAGCATATATTCCGGAGACCGTCACAGTGACAAGGCCACTCTGCGAAGGTCAGTAAACTCCCTTTGTAATCCCTGTAAACAAACAACCCTACTCTATTGTCTGTTTTGCCCTCAAGACAAATTTGGTGCCTCTCAGTCGGAAACCAACCCATTGTTAAATCCCATGCGTGCTTCTGACAATAGGCTAGAAGATTTTGACCGACGCGCAGAACGCATGCTTGCGCATAAATGTTTGCATGCGGACCGTTAGAGAAGGCGTCTCTGATGTTAGGTCCGAAAATGGAAATTCTGAACACTGATCTCAAGTGGGGATAGTTACCAGCCAATAGAAAATTGATATTTGTTCATGTGAGTTTGCAAACTCCGAGAAATACCTAGGGTGGGGGTAATTCTAAGTTATGGCGGAAAGTAGGTTTTTCCTGAGTTCTACGTGAGACGGACGTGTATTCGGCGCCGTCTAACAAGTACACTTCCGCGCCATGCACCGAGACAAAGTGCAATATCTAACAATCGCTCTAGTGAGAGTTCGCGCGAAGAGTAATATATAGGAAGACGATAAATATATCCAGTTCGACTACGCAGTGCTACTACCCCTGCTCTTCACATCACAATATTGACAGTGACGCTGAACACAGCAACCACACCAACGAGGACTTAACGGTGGCGAGCGTAGGAGCCTAAGGACAACCATAAACTTCTGTCTACCAGATTCGAGGTGTCATCTTTAACCCTCAACCAGTCAAGACGCACCCACTCCTGAAGTACAGATGAGAGTTCTCATGCGCGAGCTACAAGTCACATCGAACCGGCTACAATCTCCCGTTCCTTAATCTCCTCACGCCACCAATCTTAATTGTGAGGCGTTGAGCACAAGGGAGAGCTGGACTTGGTTCGCTACGGGCCGGACCGTCTCAACTTGGAGCACTTGGAGGTGAAATGTTGTACATTCTCTAATACTGTAAGAGGTGGGGCAAAGAGCAGTTATTTGCAGAGGCGGCTTCTGAGGTAGTGCCGCTGTGCCATGGCGCCATCTGTATGAAAACGAAAGAAAGAGAAGTGTATGGGAATTGCGCAAAAGGGATTGTTTCTTAGTATCTGCTCCCTCGTATGAATAGGCGCGTTAAACGCAAGCGCTCTGTCCTGGTTGTTTTCCGTGGTTTGGTGCCGATTCCAGAACAGCACCATCTACGCTCATAAGCGCATGTGTTAAAGGCTAGGATGTCTGCTTATACACGGCTTCTTATGGGACAATGTAGTGCCGAGATTTCTCTGGCGCATAACTTACGGTTTATCCGTTAGAGTGCAGTAAAACACGGGACTTAAGAAAACTATCTCTCTGTCGCGAAATCGTACACGAACAATTCGTATCACATTCTCCATGAATTGTATTATCAAACTTTTACTGTGCTCGTTATACCTGTGCGTAACAAGAGTACATATTTAATAAATATCTATTTCCATTTCCCTGTACGTTCTGTTTGGTACATATATTATAAAATAGGATGGATTATTGTTAAGAATACCTAAATCATTCGAAATTGGTACACATATTTATATTTTAGAATCCTTATTTATTTTTATTTATTTAATTTATGTATTTATTTAGTCCTTCATTTATTTATGACACCACCAATACAATGCCTCACCGGCCGCCCCTGGTTATTTGTGCAAAAGTTTACTAATAACTCGGACAGTTGCAAGTTTGCTCTTCAGTGTAAAACTACACATTCCGTCCTAACAGGGAGGATTTTACACGTATTTATATAGAAAATCCAAGCAATATGGAGCGCTATACGAACGCCGAAATGACGGATATGGTTTTGATGTATGAAAGAGCTGAAGGGAGTTCAACGAACGCACGATTAATTTAGTTTCATTAAACATATGAATTGTAAAAGCAGTTTTATCAATTATAGATAATATTTGTTTTTTTCACTTCAGAGCATTTTTATGATCTTAATTGTACAATACCTTCAACCACTTACTGTAAATATAAAGAGCTTCCTTTTCAGTTACAAATGCTTTATTTAGCATTATCAAACACGTGAAATAAAATGCTAGTCTCCTTTTATAAACCATTTAGTTTTGGTTAATTTATTTACAATTCTTTGATGTTATTTTCTGTTGTTTATCAATTAATGCTTCCATCATCAACCTCACTAACATTAACTTCCCTCTAAGAGGTATAAGTTGCATATGTCCACCAGCTTATTTGTCATCATGGACTGTTATAACGGAATTTTGGAACACGTTAACCACTCATAAGCAATAATTAAGTGATAGCTCTTTTATTGCGGTTTCATAAGCCAAAGAAATTCTTAATAGTAGCAAGTACTGCGGAATATGCCGGCATGTTTACAAACAGCTACAGCACACGGCACGGCATGTGACCTATACATGCGAACTCCGACAGCGTGAGGCACGTGTCGTATTTCCTGTCACTGCCTAATCCACACTCATTCTGGGACATTTTTATGCGGCTCTATTGGCAGTAAAAACTATCTATATGTGTCACATAGAATCTGAACAACTATTTCTATATGTTCGTTGGGGGGGGCGCCGGGGTAGCGCGGTGGTTTCGTTCGCGGCTCCCGTTCTAAGGGTCCCGAGTTCGATTCCCGGCTCTGGAGTTGGCGATTTTAAGTCGGCCCTATCCACGCCTTCACCTCTGTCTAGCACACGTGAAGTATCCCCTATGCCAAACGTGGTTCGGAGTCCACGGTAAAAACTGTAGGTCCTCTCACCCCGCCACCATCTTCACTATCACCCTATCATCGGAGGTAATGGACACCGCCCTCTGGGTGCCTCCACCTGAGAAATGGGTCCGGTCATCACTTGGTGGGGTGAGGTTACCCCGAAGGCCAAGGTTGCCATGTGGGGAGTGTTAGTAACTAACTATATGTTCGTTGGGTGTCGTTTTGAAACACCTATATATGAAACAAGGGGGGTCAGGAATACCCCCTCTTAATGAACTCTACTGTGATTCGTGTAAACTTTAAAACAGTGCAGTTTGATCAGCGAAAAAATTTTGTAGACGGAGGGATGGTTGCGAAATTAGATATTGACAGAACTGAAATTGACGTCTGCAATATATTTGTCAAAAATTTCTTCAACTGAAGACAGAAACGAAGTGTAAAATTACTACGGTCATCAAATAGGAGTGAAGCAGGACCAGTGCTACTTTGAACTTAAATATTTTGTTAGTTAACGACGCCGTCATTTGCTAGGATCATACCAGTGACACCATTGTGTCTGAGTTTTGTCCCGCAGCAGTTCTCTTACATACCAGTAAGTGTAGTGAAATGAGATTGTTGTTTTTAAGCACATTTAGAAACCGTAGGTGTAGGCAGGGTTTCAACCATCGACCATTCTATTGAACTGTGTGGCAATTCTTATAGAGCCGAAATCTGTTTGTAAAAATTATCGAGATTGTTAATGCATTTACATATCTATTTCAGTAACTGCTTTTTTCTAAGCATTTAGATATGACAATAATGTGTATTATAATACATTTATTACGATGTTTAATAGCTCGGCTGTGTAGCCTATATGGTACTGTGTCTGCCTATCGTTCAAGAGGTCCCAAGTGAGGATGTTATCTGCATAAGTTTTTTTTTTCAATTTTTTCCCTTATTCTGAAAGATGAATGTCGGGTAACTATAAGATCTATGGACTCTGGATTCATTTGAACATCATTTCATCCATTTCACTCATCGTACGATATGACTTAACGTTGGAGGACGGAAATAAACAAAATTGTAAAACTTAGACAACTAAGCTACTTACTGTTACCCACCGCCCTTCTTTTGGGATCACGTAAGCAACTTACCAATCAGTTACATGAACTATGAAAGAGAGAGGTAGGAATGATATTATCCAGTGATAGACATTAAATAATGCTTAAATTATGTTAATTTTGTTGGGAAAAGCCTACATTCATGATCAGTTGACACCTAGGCTGAACCTATGTTTCATGTCCCATTGGAGAGCCTGAATATGTAATACCTCATAGGTGTAGCTCATTACTAGACTAACACGATTTTGAGACCAACTTAAATCGTCGCGTTAATATATAGGTCAACTTTATTGCTCCCATTATTTGCCTTGCAAGGGAAGTCCTGGTATATCTTGCGAAACGTTTTCATGTTTGCTCTAGAGCTTAAGAGAATAATGTTTGTGCATATTATATGCTTCTAAATACCTTATGTTTTATACAAATATTGTGAACATTGGAGGATTTGCAACACTCAAACCAGAAGCTCAGAGTATTGGCAACTGGCAACTAACACAATCGGCAGGGACCCGATCCTAGCCTGGGGAGTGTGCAGCATTTGCAACTTCCGTCATGCTCTTGACGAAAGTTGTGTAGATAGGTCAAAGAATCTGTGCTTTATAGTAAGAGGGCGAGTCAATAAAGACTGGGCATGTTTTTTTACACATAAAATACGCCAGTCTTGGTCCAGATTGGTGTGATCTTTCCTATGAGTTGAATGTACTTTGCCCAGCGCTTCTGCCAGTCCTGGGGCACGTGCTGGAAGTCGTCTTCTTTATGACCACCTCATCCTTCTTCACGACAGTCTCCGAAGAAGCAAAACGCTTGCCCCTTAGTTCCTTTTTCAGATATGCATCCCCATGCATTTCAACCAGACGTTGCACTTCCATACACACTTCCACCCGTATCAACTTCTGTTAAGGAGTCATTAATCTTGGCACTCACCTCGCACAAATACGTCTAACGTTTAAGTGATTAGGCAGAATTGAAAAAAAAAAGATTATCATGGGAAATAGGTAACATGTCTGCAAGTCTGTCAATTGTTATTCGTCGGTCTTTACGAAAACTGATGCCAGCTGTGTTAATGATGGTTTCCTTTACGCTGTTGCTGGAACACCTGGCCTACCTTGCTGTGCTATTGAAACACGGTCCTCCTTAAATTCCTTGAACCATCGAAGTGCCATGGACTGTGCTAGATCATCGTCACCATATGCCTTTTGCAACATTCTGTAAGATTCCATGCCAGAGTTCTGCAAACCAAAGCAAAACTTCTATGCAGCAGATTGTTCTTCACGTAACTCCCTTATTTCCTTTGTAGGCGGCTGACGAACTCACTTTCGTCCTTCTCCTGTGTACAGACGCATGCTCGAGCAAGGTGTGCTTTGTCCACCAATCAGAGCTGATCCATTAGCATCATGCAAAATTGTTTCCAAAGAATGCCTTTGTTATGGGAGGTAAAAACAGAAGGAAAAAAAGGACTCTCAGTCTTTATTGACTCACCCTGGTATGTTTGATTAATACCTATAAACTTGCAGGGAGTAATTTTTGGAATACTCTTGGAATATCTTGGAGTAAGGACTTACTCAGTGATTTGCGCCACATAGCGCGTGCAAATTTCATTCAAGAGGTCCCAGAGACTTCCCACTCTGACTCACGCTTTTTTTTCGTGGTTTCTCAGATCGGTAGACGAATGTTTCAGTTGTTCCTCTTCTACCACGTCCTTCATTTCCTTTATCAATTATCCATTTCCTTCATTGTCATTCGTTTCAGGACCAAGCAATAATGTTCGGCGTGTTGCGGCTGGACGGTGCAATGGTTTGAATTGTCCATTTGGAACCCTTATATTTAGAGATTTATGGGTTGGCTCGGGTTTCATGCTTCAGTGCTTACGTCATCCGAATATGCTCACCCATTAGGTCTCTCCCCTCATTCTTCCCTCTGTAATATGTGCCGTTTACTGCTCAGAGGTGTTTTATATTTTCATGATAGCAGGTTCCTAAAATTCATCCCAAAAAGAGAATTACCGTTTTACAGGAAACAGCAAGGTGTACTTGCTCACTATGCAGTTACATTGCAATGTTAAAGCACGTCAACAGACAGTTATGGTTTAGTCATTAAAACTAATGGCCCTTTACTCATCCCTGACATGTTCCTAACAATGAAACAACGTAATAAACATACCAGGTGCTCCTCTGCATAAATTATGTATGAAGATTTGCATAATGCTTCGCGAAGTTTCGTCAATGGTTTGTTTCCATCCAAAACTGAACTTGCAGGAAAGACTGAGAATTAAACTGCAAGTATGACCTTTCGAAGTTCAAGGTTACTTCGTAGCCATAAGTAACGCTGTGGTGGGAACATATACAACCTTGGTAGCTTATACAACTTATGCAATAAAAAGTTGAAAGCAAAAACACCGCTATCATAAATTTGCACACTTCACAGCTAGTTTAAAAGTTTCTCAAAGTTCTGAGTGTATAACAAGTCAAAACTTCGTTATGCAGTCGCAAATATTGAACATACACATGGATATAATGGAACTTTAATTAGCAATTGAGGGCATACGTCTACGAGAAGAAAGTAGAAACAAATTTGTTTTTACATTATCGCTGTAAGTCGCCCTTCGACACAATATTCTTACAAGAACATGCTAATTTATTAGTTTTTGTTATTCAAACAAACTTTTAAGTATTCATATTTACTCATTTTGATGAAGAATACGTTGGGTACATGTAGTATTTTAATTTTATGTACTACTTATCTATATTAAGGAACAAAGTGAGTATTCAATCCAGCAATTTCATCTGAAGCAAACTCTTGGAGACTCCCTGAGTTTAGAAAAACAACTTCTGAATTTGTTTGCAACCAGCATAATTCAAAAAGAGCATAAGGCTTGAAAACCAAACTTACCAAAGGATGCGATATAAAGACGAATGATTTTTTTGTAATGTTTAACGCCTGCTTTTACTACATGCGACGTCGCGGGAGGGGCCACTGATGGCACGTGAAATGAAGATGGAGCACCGGTGGAATGAGATGGAGCGGGGAAACCAGAGCACCTGGAGAAAACCCTTCCTTAGGGCACTTTGTCCACCACAAATTTCACATGAGGTCGCCTGGGATCGAACCCAAGCTGCTTTGTTGAGAATGGAGTGCTCTAAACATTTGTCCACGGCGCGGTCTATAGATGAATGAAATTCCCCAATTATAAATTACACTTTATACGGAAAATTTGCCTGATTTTGTTAAAACATAGGTATCGACTTAAGGTATTTTCATGACACATGTAAAGTATATCTTGAGTTTTCTGGAAATGACCTCCAGATTCCTCTTCATTGCAAATGAATTTTACATAATATAACCTTGCATGAATGACTTCCCAGCTAGGAGAAGTGTTTGAAAATTCATCAAAAAACAAGAAATATTGTGAAAGTGGCAACTTCACAAAACATTTATATTGCACACATTGTGTGCATCGAGACCTACATTTTTGTGTTAAGATTCTGCCTATTCTTTTAGGTTAAATAATAAATAATGAATGAGCAGAGCCAGACTGAAAAATGCAATGCTATAGCCGGGATTTGAACCATGGATCTCCCACCCTCCGTGCGGTTGCTCTAAACCACTGAGCTACTATGGCCAACGTGCCGATATGACATTAAATTCTCCAACTGGCTCGCTTGAGATCCGTGGTTCAAATCCCGGCTATGGCATTGAATTTTTCAGTCTGTCTCTACTCATTCAAACTTTAGCCTACACACGGCTAATATGAAAGAAATTGTTATTTCCAATAAATAATGATTTCTTCAGATGCTATTCGCAGAAGTTCAGTGTATAATTTTTACATGGAAGTATCTTAATGTATGACTTTTAATTAACATGCTAAACCATTTTTGAAAAAAAAAGAAAAGTAAACAAATTTTTTATATGAAAAGTGTAGCTAGGGGTAGCGAATTCTCTTAAACATCTTCCTATCAACCATTTGAAAAGAAATGCGGAGAGTTTATCAAATATATTTGGCTTCATATATTGTACAAGTTTATGAAAGCAATTAAAGTTCTCAAAAGCTTATTCATCGTACTAATAGAGACGTTATATATAGTTTATATGATGGCAGCTATACCACTTTTAAAGCAGTAATGCTTCATTTTCAAAAAGAAAATGTGTTAAAACGATTTTATATGGATGGATCCAAGTGATTTTGGCCTATCACTTTGTTTCTCCACGACGGTAGCATTTACTTCCTTTTCTTGATATTTAAATGAACACTAGCATAGATTTTAGTTAATAGTCCACATTTTATACATTATTGTCATCAAATATTAGTTTACTCCACCTCTTTCAATGGTTAAGCTGCTCACGTCATTTGGTATTTTGATTTGATTTATCTACAGTTAAAGTGAGCAAAAAGTTGAAATGACGTAACTACCTAAATCATGCTTGTCTCATTACAAGTTTAGCTGAATTATGATAAATATTTTCTTGAAGCTGAAAATAAATTCCCTTATCAAATATTTTAATTAGGTAATATTAATCATGGAAGAAAAAAAATCGCTACGAATATTGTAAACGCGATTCCGGCTCTAATTGGAACCTTGAAGAAAATAAATCGGATACCGGTATTCAATTGGAAAATTAATCGACCAATATCGGTTTGGGTGATTTCTTTTTTTCCGTACTGTATTTCCCATAGGATTACCTTGACATTTGTGTATCAGATTAATATTTTTCTATCTGTATAAAAAGCCGATGGTTACACACCGGATGTTAAGGAAATAAAACATTAAAAATTTTATGCAAAAGGCACTAATCTTCAAAACTTAAAGAATAAAGAATTTATGTATTTTATCATCGGTAATCTAAAATTAGCGAAATACAAAATGGTATAAATCCATCTAAATAATTGGAGCTTTTGTAAATTAGCACTAACACTAAATATACCGACCATATTGCCAATTATGAAAACCTGAGAGAACACTTGCTTTTTTCCATTTTAAGAAGATTAAACAGCGTATGTCCTACTGTTGGCACTTGTAATAGTTTCAAGATAAACTATTTTCGGTAAAATAGGGATTCCTCTTCCTATTGCCGATAAACGCCACTCTTTTGGATTTAAATATTGCGTTTTTAGGACAGTTACAAGTCATAGAAGTAAATATATGCAGACCGAACGGAATGGCTCAGGCAGTTTCGTCTGTGGCCTGCATTCGGGAGGCCCGGGCTCGATTCCCGTTGCCGACCTACCTGGCCCATGGGTTTTGTCGGGGGTTTCCCGGGTCCCTGAGCGAATGCTGTGTAGGTTAAAAATATCTCCCGAATTTCCTGTCCCTCCATTCCATCTCCATTATCATTTCATATCATCTCTCATGTTGTGGTCTCTTTCAGGGTAGAAGTGTCGGCAGGAGCCTCGGCGGTGCATGACAGGATGATATGCTCTGAGTGAACCACTTCCTCCTCCGTTAGGTCGGTTTCCGGTCTCCGAGAACCGTCTCCGAACCACAGTACGGGGAAATGTTCGTTGTCCTGGCCTGCCGGGGGAGGTTTCCAGCTAAATAAATTGTAGGAACCCTGCCGTTTGCACTGTAGTGGCTCCTTGGGATAACCGCTCTCTGTCTCCTCTCGCCTCATCCTTCCTCCCGGGGATGCCCCACATGGGGCATAAGGTACAATTGATTTAGACTGGTCGCAGTGCCAAATCCCCTCCGAAAGGAAATGTATGCAGGCAGAGTAATTTCCAAACATTAAAGCCAAGTAAAAATAAATTAGTTTGAGCTCTTAACGAAGTTAGCTCTGTGACGTCACAGGTAACTCACTCGCATTCGTGTGTACTCTGTGAAGAGATGAAGTAAATTTACTATCGAGTGTAGACCAATCACGAACGTATTGCCTGTAGTAGGTTATTAGCAGTCTCCGTTTTCTCCTGTTGTCCTGCGCCTTGGCGTAGCGGTCTAAGGCAGTATGCCTTGGCTCCTTGCCACGGAAAGCGGCCAGGGATCGATCCCACCCATGGGTTGCGGATTTTAAGACTGGTGTAGGACCGATGCCTACTGAGCATCGTGAGGAGATTGAGAAGCTGGCGATAGGTACCAAAATTCCGGCTGGGAGATGCCGAGATGCTGACCACATCTCCTCCCCATATCGGTTGGATGATCGCCCACCTCTACCTTGTGTATGTGGGCGTGAGGTCGGCAGTCGGTTTGGTAGGTCCTGGCCCTACATGGACTGTAGCACCCTGGATTATGTTATGTTTTCTCCGGTTATATATTGAAAATGGTATTATGATAGCTAAACTGAACCCAGCTGCTTGAGAATTCCTATATCTGCTCGCATTTCAATTATTTTTTCAATACTGGCATGTTGGCATTAGTTTAGAAAGATAAGTAAGACTTAAATAAACTCTTGAGTATATTCTTGTGTGTGTGTCTTTAAATCGTACCACTGCTTTTATTCACTTGTTTAGTGGTACTGGAAAGCGATTACCAAGTAAGGCCATCTGCAGAATCGGCATGTGTCAAGTGTCACACGTTCCAAAATCCATATTCTGAACAGTAGCAAAGTAGAGGACACAGGAAGATGACTACTCTAAAGGCCATCAATCATGCAGCTCTTCAAGCAGAGGTTGCGAAACTAAGGCCATATATCTGACACACACTGACTCGGATGAACTAATTAATGCAACAGCAGTAGCCGCTGTTATAGATATTATCAATAATTTAAATCAATGTTACGGCTTTCTTTATTCTTACACTTTCAAACGTACACTAAACTGACATTATTCTGAACAACTTTTCCAAATAAGGAAACAAATTCAAAATTACTGACAGCGATTCATACCCAAGATTGAGGAAACGTGAAATTTGACATTGTTATGAAACACAAGCTACATTTGTTTTGGGACTAAATGCTATTAGGTCTTACTGGGGAAACTTAGAGTCCCATAAGAGTTCTTTTATGAGTGAAAGTAGAGAAGGTTAGTTTGAACATTTTAGTTTCCCCCGTAAAATGCTTCAGATACACTTGCATTAGAAAATGATTTAAATTATTATTGACTGAATTCGGCATGTTATGCTTAAAGATTATGTTTTAAACTTAATGTAGAAGGTATGACGCATAACTTTCTCTTTCTACTATCATTCGTTGTATACGTCTTCTGCAAAGTACCCTTACTTTTCGTTAAAGCCTTACTTTTCTATCAGTTCGATATTATTTAAGATAAACATTAGCAGGGGGAGACAGGAGGCTAAAGGATATTCAACACATTTAAAAATATTTCACTGTCTACTGGCTTTGGAATTCCACTATTTGATGATCAGGCAGCGGATCGCATACACCTTAGCAATCAATGTACGCACACAGGTACTATACAAGGCCAACCAAGACATCAACAAACGTCTGTGTCAACAAGTATGCCGATGCGCTGTGTGTGTACAGTCCGGTACGGATATAACATGTAACCTATGTTACAACATGCCATGCTTCTCATTGCTTTCGATGTGGGAATTACAGTGAACAACCATGCACATTCGTAAATTGTCGAATGTGTATTTTCTGCGCCTCTCACTTAAAAAATATAAAAATATTGGGAGAAAGTTCGTTCAACGCTACATGACGATAATGGTACATATGAGTAGTAAAAATCATTTTCATTTGTTTGTCCAAGACTTAGTTTATTTCCTATATTACGCAGCACTGAAAATCCAGTATTTTTGTGTAGAATACTGGACAATTTATTTATTTTTAAATCTGTTTATTTATTTACTTATTTATTTATATTTTTCCTCGTTTGATAGGTGGTGCATTTGGTATATTGTTAATTTTTGTTTGCAGACACCTCTTCGACTGCATTTAGACAGCTCGAAATTACATTCTTCAAGCTGTTTAATGGCTCTTGATAATACCTAAAACTTTCATTTATAAAATAAAGGTTATCCAATAATTGTTGTGAAAGAAATGGTATTAACGCACTATGTCAAACACCTTGCACTCCCTGGAAGGCAGATCTACCTGCGTGGCGAGCAGTAGTTGTAATGAAACTAAAGCTAGGCGTTGCGAGCTGGACTATCCCTGCCTTTTGTCCTCGGGACTGACGTCAGCAGTTATATACTGCGAGACTCGTAAACTTCATATCCCTTTAAAAGTGTATGGGATTCGATGCCTGTTTATGATATTGCGACAAGAAAAATAATGGTGCCTTTGCATTCGAAAACATGTAATATACCTTATTAAAATATTCCAGATAGTAGTCAGGAATATAGCAACGTGAATATACGTATATCAGCAATATACGCACACAAGCAATAAATAGTGTGTTAAAATGATTTCCAAATTTTTGCTGTATGATGTTTTACTCAACATTTTATAAAACTATATCAAATTCATTGAAAATGAAGAAAATTGCACATTCTGGCCACAAGTAGAGGAGAGGAGGGCATTATGGAACAATCGGGAAATATGGAATATCCAGATTTCGGCTGTTTTTGGTGCTATCATGTGGGAGTGCCATGAAGCAGTCAAGAAAGACTCCCATGATGCACTGCAGTGAGATTTGACAGCTTATTGTCATTTCACTGGTTACAGAATAAAGTGTGTACTCTTATATTCAAATGTTTTTGCAGGCAAATTTTTAAATATTTTATCCCACTAGTATTTCGCAAGTGACTTAATTGTCGTTAAGTGTAAGGTAGGTACACTAAAAGTATTGTAGTTTGTTATATTGTGTTCGTATTTTAGCTGACAATGTTTTGTCCATTACTTTAAAGGTTCAGTGTCCAAGATAGCGTGCCGGGTATTATGGAATACCAGGTATTTCTTAATCCTCGACGTGAAAGTATAATGTTCCATATAACCGTACAAAACATACTGGATGGGAATAAAATTAAAGTGTATGGTATTACTGGCTAAACAATTATTATTAGTTATATAAATAGAAAGACAGCATAATTTAAGTCCAAAGTATGTTTTTTAAAAAACTGAATACATTGAAATGCAAATGAAACCTATTTTCTCTGTTATTCTACACTTGGTCTATAGTCTAGGCCTACAAACATTTGTTTATCTATTTTAAACCAATCACCTTTCAGGCTTAATGCAATTAAATTAATTTTTGAATATTTTAAACCACATATTCCATAATACCCGACTATTTCATTTTAAACTCTTTTTATAAATACTTGTTTTTATAACAACAAAATAAATAGCAGTTTTCAAGTGACAGTTCATCACAATTGGATATGGTATGTACTCATGATAATTTGGCGGTTTTTATTTGAAAAACCTGTTAAGTTATTTAAAAAAAAATGTAAATGGAATTTCATAATATCCTCCTCTCATCTACATTTAAAGAGTGTTTTAAAAGAGAATAGATAAGTTCCTTTAAGAAACTGGAAGTCAAAAAGTATTCCATGCAAGTGACATTTTGGGGTGGTTGTTCTTGAAATTCTTCCAGTCATATCGTGGAAGATACTGAACTTGGATAAAAAGTTTGTTACTCATCCGATTGTTCATTTTTTCTCTCTCCATCCCCCCCTCTCTCTCTTTCACATGTCCTTTTTCCAAAAATGCGTTTTAGAATTCAGAGGTCTTCTGGTGCATGCTTTATCGAATTTTTGGAATTGAACACAATAGTTTTTCTACCTATTACATTTGGGTGGTAGAGAACATAAAAAGGAACTCAGTGCCCGTATTATAAATAATGCATAAAATCTTATACAGGTTGTTTCAAAACGACATTGAAGGATCATAGCCGTTAAGCAGTTTATAGCTTAACTAATCCGAATTTCGGTGTTGCAGCTTCGAATTTCTGTTAGGTATAATTTTATGCAGCATTAGATATTACATGATTTTATGATTAGACAGTGCATAAACCACTGGTGTGCGGAACCTCAAAAGTTGTTACTGGGACGCACCGGCCACGAAACCAAAGGCATTGCTCCTTGCTCTTGATCAGTGCCCCTAGCCTACCTTTCAGGTAATGGGGCAAAGTGCAGTTACTTGTGCAAAAGCCGACTAATAACTCGGACAGTTGCTCTTCAGTGTAAAACTACACATTCCGTCCTAACAGTGAGGATTTTGCAGGTAGTTAGATAGAAAATCCAAGCAATATGGAGCGCTATACGAACGCCGAAATGACAGATATGGTTTTGATGGACTGAAGACCTGAAGGGAGTTCAACGAACGCACGGTTAATTTAGTTCCATTAAAAATATGAATTGTAAAAATAGTTACATCAATGATACTATTTAACCTCAGAGAATTTTGTTATGATATTAATTGTACAATACTTTCAAGCACTTACTGTAAATATCAACAGCTTCCTTTTCAGTCACAAATGCTTTATTTTGTATTATCAAACACATGAAATAAAGTGCTCGTCTCCTTGCGTAAGACATTTAGTTTCGGTTAATTTATCCAAAATTCTTTGATGTTGTTTTCTATTTTGTTTATCATCTAATGCTTCCATCCTCAACCTCACTAATATTAAATTCCCTCTAAAAGGTATAAGTTGCATATGTCCACCAGCTTATTTGCCATCATGGATTGCTATAACTGAATTTTGGAATATGTTAAACACTCATAAGCAATAATTAATCAATATCTTCTTAATTGCGGTTTCATAAGCCTAATAGTAGCAAGCTACTGCGGAGTATGCCGGTAAGTTTACAAACGCAGGGCGTGTGACCTATACCTGCGAACTCCGACAGTGTGAGGCACATGTATTTCCTGTCACTGCCTAATCTACAGTCATTCTGGAGCATTTTTATGCGGCTCTATTGGCGGTAAAAGCTATCTATATGTATCACATAGAAGCTGGTCAACTATTTCTATATGTTCGTTGGGTGTCGTTTTGGAACATCCTGTATATAATTTTACCGTCACGTAGGTTAAGTGCGCAGTATAGAGTAATAATAGACAATCATTATCACCACTGCCAATTATTCTACGCTGTTTTGTTTCAAATACCACGGTATTATTATTAATTATTATTATTATTATTATTATTATTATTATTAATTATTATTATTAATTATTATTATTAATTATTATTATTAATTATTATTAATTATTATTATTATTATTATTATTATTATTATTATTATTATTATTATTATTATTATTATTATTATTATTATTATTATTATTATTATTATTATTATTATTATTATTATTATTATTATTATTATTATTATTATTATTATTATTATTATTATTATTATTATTATTATTATTATTATTATTATTATTATTATTATTATTGCAGGAAACTTCCATTGATTCTCAAAGTAGTTTTGCAACTTTCATGCACAACAAACAAAAGCATACATAATAGGTTTCGATCAATAAATAAATTTGAAGCTGGTTGAATTTTCTCATACGAAATCTTCCACACGTAATACTATTCCCCATGAATTTTCAGAACAGTCGATGATAAGCTATTTCACCAAGAAAGTAAGAAAACAGCGAACACGTTTGTTTCGGGCTGGAATTATTCATTAGTACAAAAATAGCTAGTCTTTAATAATTATATGATCCAAAACTGGTTTATAAATATGTCCTAGCCCATAATTACCAGCTGGCTAGGTGTTTAGTAGCTAATTGGCTCGATAATCTTTGCGGCAGCTTCAATGAAAACAGGAATCTTAAATGGGACAAAGTGTGTAAAAGTTCTTCAAAATGTCCCAACCCATTTCAGGTATTTCAAGATAAAAATATTAAATAAAAATGTACTAAAAACAGAAATTTTGACATGTTTGGAAGGACAAAGTTGGTTGTTAGAATCTCCATTTTAATGGTAGGTACTTTGGTGGTTTGAAATTCTTCACTTGCATTCTCAAAACCAATTTGATGTACTTAGTTGCTTTGCTTCCTCTGATACAAGTTCTATATTCAGGGTGTTCCACTTAACACTTTCATCTTCAAAGTGCGTTAAACACTTCTGTAATATCCTACACACAATTAAATATTAAATCTTGCAGAAATATTGTCATTCACTTTTTTTACAAAAACTTTTTAAAACAAAAGTCAAATAATTCGCTTTGAAATCTGAAGCAATTATATTTTGTACTGCAAATATTGAGCAGCTCTGTGGAATAACAGCTGACTTTTCCAACCTTTAAGTTTCACCAGTAAGAATAAAAAAGAAGAAAATGCTGATCAAGGATCTAATAGAGGAAAGGAAATTAAATTCCATTCATTTTACACGGGTATTATCTTACAGGTTGCAGTGTCAGCTTCCTGAAGTGTGTGTTTAATATAAATTAAGACAATTTTGGCCCAAATAATATTTAGGCCTGTTTTCGAGCATTAAAATTTGAGTACTTGGGGCGTTATTCTAAGCCTTTGGAAGGAATGCAGGAATAGCAGAAGCTGGAAACATCAGAGAGATCGAAAAGCTAGCAACTTATTTAGTGGTTCCATTTCCTGAGCACAAAGCCAATCTTAAAGTTTCAAAAACGTTCCCATTATCACTTCTCAGTTAGTTGACCTTAAAAGTTTTTGAACGAGAGAGGCTTCCTCTCATATTTTGTCATATTTTGTCTGCTTCATCGCGTACAGTTTGTATATTGCAACTTTGTGGGTTCGTAGAATTAAATGTGTAGTTTGCAGAAGTTCAAACTGCTCTTTATATCAAGTAAAACACTTTGTATAGCACTGCCAGTAGCTGAATTATATAACATACACAAACACAACCACACGTCTGCCACACGTCCACAAACAATAGAATTTACTTCCAAATCACTACACAACACACTCACGATTATCAGTTCTCGACTCGTCCCCGACTGGCTAGCCGGGCTCTTTTATACCTCCACTCATAGTTCTAGAAATTATTGGAACGTTCGGTAACAATCAAGACGGCATCAGAAAAGAAAAAAAAAACTTCCAGACATCTATCTGTCTCTTTCTTTCTGACTTTCGGCAAGCTCAAAAACTCGCCTACGCACCAGCTATGGCACTATCTGTCTCTTTCGCATGCGCCGGCCGCGGCCCGTCGCATAACAATGCCTCACGACAATATATTGTCAGAATTCTGTTCTCAGGATTTACTAAATTTTGTTTTGATGCTGCTGTAGAATAACTAATTTCGAAAGGACAAGGTCTGGGCTTTATGGTGGATGTTCCTAGGTGTTGGAAACTGACTTTGGAGCCACTTCTGAAACAATCTTTGAGTTTATGAAGACTATAGGAACTTTAAGTATGTGCTTAGGTATGCTACCTTGTAAGGACAGGAGGTACACAATTTTCGTGATACGTTAATAACTTTCTCTCATGCAATACCTACACGTTTCTCATTTATGTAGTTGAAAAACACTCTGGTAATGAATCTCGACTTTTATTAAAATTGCTAATAAGAACACGAAGAATAAAAAAGGAAAAGAACATGATTCGGAACATTCCAAGGAAATACTGAAGGCTATTCTTCTAATTTTTTTAAGGACAGGAATTATAAATTGTATAATTAGACAAACAATGCAACTATTTTTCTCTCGGAAGGTTGTTTCTTCGACATCGTTTATAATGGTTTAACATTTAATTCGCACATTTTTCTTTGAACGTCATTGCTGTGTTAGTGAATCACGTTTCTCTTGCATTCTATGAAAAACGCTTCCTCTTGCTGAATGATTACCACAGGAAGGGACCTTGAATGAGCCAATTTACAGTGTTACACGAACTGTTGTCGGAGTATTTCATTGTGGCATCGAAATTCAGGTTTTATTGCTTCTTCAGTATTTACCTTTTTCTTTTGTTTCGGTTTGAAGAAGTATTATCGTCTAGACCTCTTGGAATTTCTTTGAGTTTAACCGTTGTTCTAGACCTGCATTTTTAAGCATGAGACACTTGAGGTGTGCTCAGGTGGTCAGCTAACTTCAGGTTAGCTCTGAGCAAAACTCCTTTGGCAGCGAAATATATGTAATTTAGGGTACCCACAAATGAAATTTTTGGATCTATGAGTTTTTATATAAACATCTTTAAAATTTTGTCATATACTGGTTTATGAATATTATAAACGTGGTTTAAATATATTGAAAATAGATTTAGTATATTGAACGAGTAAAGCCAGACTGAAAAATTCAGTGACATAGCCGGGATTTGAACGACGGATCTCCCGCTCTCCGTGCGGTTGCTCTAACCAAATGAGCTACTATGGCCAACGTGCCGACATGATATTAAATTCTCCAACTGACTCAAACGACTGACTCCAACTGACTCAAATCCCGGCTATGGCATTGAATTTTTCAGTCTGACTCTACTCATTCAAACCTTAGCCTACACAGGGCTAGTGTGAAAGAAATGATTATTTCCATCAATTTAGTATATTATTATTCAGAAAAAACTTAATTTTAATTTTATTATGCTACTTAATCAGAATTCTACCATTTCAGAAGTGACTATTTTGAAATTATAAAAATACTAACACATTATTTTTATAATGATATACAAAACTGGGATATAGAATCAGAATTATCAGGAAAACTGAACATTTTAATGTAATTTTAAACAATTTTTTCTCAGATTTTGGTTTAATAATGCCAATTTTGGGCAAAATCGAAGTGTCTAAACATTTATGACAGCTTTTTATATTTATTTTCCCTGATTTTCTATTGAACATTTAAACAGAACTGAACACAAATGTTATTATGTGCAGAACTTTTAACTCTCAAAAGTATAAAAAGCAGGCATTGAAAGTAAATATAGGGCTATAGACGTGTATTCTTTGGCGTTAAATTACCACGTGATGAAAACTTAAAAGGTCATCGATACGAAACGCTATATTAAGCATTTGGAGCTAAATATTCAAACAAATTTTTGGGCATAGAACTAATTTTTAAAAATGTTTGAAGACGAAATTCCAATCATCAGTATTCTTATAGGGATATAGACGTTATAATTTATAAACCAATGCCTCAGATAGAATTTAAGATATCATATCGAAATGTTTACTGTTTTTAGCAGTATGTATGTAGGTTGGCTAATCTACCTTTGTCTGAAAAGTTTGTATACTAATGAAGATGGAATTTTTCCAATTATACATAAGTTTGTTAAAATTAATCAAATATTACTTTATTAAAACCTAATCAACAATCTTATTAACACTTAAGTATATTTCCAACTGTACTTGCAGGTTACTTTCATCACACTAAAATAATTTGAGATCTTCAATAGTATCAAAGAAAATTATTAATACCAGAAAATCCATTAACAGGAAGAACTGTTAAGAGAAGGGAAGGTTTGATAGCAGTTTTTCTCGATACTCGATTCTCGAATGCCTACACGCAATATTTTCCACGATATCCGTTATTTAGATACTACCCATTTATACTTCTAGCTTTAATACAAAATGTAATGTTGGAAGAAATATGCAATACCAATACAATTAAATAGCTGCATATATTTAGGAATTAAAGCCATCAGTGTTCTTATTTTTATAACTCTGCATTAGACATTTGTAAGTTTTTGTTAAAAAATACTAGCATTCTCACACTCTCGGGGTCAAGTCTACTTCTTATACTGTCATATGCGAGTGCTGCTGTGCTAAATAGTATTTCAAAGAAAACTGTTGCAGGTGGAGTACATAAATATTTAACGGCTAAGTTCTGGAAGTTTTGAATTTGTTTTCCAGTAATCCAGTGCATTAGAAAAAAGAGGTGACAAATCGTCATTGAGATATGCAGTGATATCTTCTTATGAACTGGTAACTGGCACTGAATTTGGCATAGTACAGTGTAGCGGGATTTTATAGTAATAATGATGGGACGATTGTGTTGCCGGAGTCTGCGGCGATCATGTGTAGCGGGATTAACCTCACCTGCACTCGTCCCGTGTTGTGACTGAGGTTGCCGTGTGAATTCAACCCTCCGGGAAGAAGATGATGAAGCCACGGGTTTCTAATTCTTCTCGGACCAATCTGGCACTCAGATGTATCTAAAATCTTCTGTGTAGCTTCAGTCATTACATGAGAAATCTTTTCTCAGGCGTGGTCGCAAGCGTAAGAATTCTTTAGTTAAATAAACACAGATAGTGTCGATAGTGTCAACATGAAAACTTGAATGCGATGGCCGGGATTTGAACCACGGATCTCCTGGTTTCCGTCCAGTCGCTCTTACCCTTTGAGCTACCATGGCCAACGTGCCGTCCTGACATTAAATTCTCCATTTGACAAATATATTTCCCCGGTAGACCACTAGAGCTCTCGCATTCGAGATACACCGTTTGCGGCGACTTACTATCGTAAGTACTTCAGTCCCAGGCTTCATCATTTAACTCTTATTATTTTAGTTAATTGATGGGAATATATAATTTCTCCACACTAGCCGTATATAGGCTAAGCTTTTCGATAGATAGAGTCAACATAAAAAATTGAATGCCATGGCAGGGATTTGAACCACGGATCTCCTGGTTTCGTTCCAGTCGCTCTTACCCTTAACTAAAATAATAAGAGTTAAATGATGAAGCCTGGGACTTAAGTACTTACGATAGTAAGTCGCCACAAACGGTGTATCTCGGATGCGAGAGCCCCTAGTGGTCTACTGGGGAAATATATGCGCCAAATGGAGAATTTAATGTCAGGACGGCACGTTGGCCATGGTAGCTCAAAGGGTAAGGGCGACTTGATGGAAACCAGGAGATCTGTGGTTCAAATCCCTGCCATGGCATTCATTTTTTTATTTTGACTCTATCTATCGAAAAGCTTAGCCTATATACGGCTAGTGTGGAGAAATTATTAATTTCCATCAATTAACTAAAAACGTAAAGTGTGTCTAATTTATTAAAATACAAACTTGAAATGTAATTTATATTTACTTTGACCGTTTTGCGTACAAAACTGTATTCAAGAGTAATGTTTCGTCGATACAATTTTCTGAAAGTCTGTGTTAGCTATTTATAATATTCCACAATCCAGAACACATCTGTTCTCTTCGACGTTACACAATCAAAAGACGTTTTCTTTCCTAGCTGTTTTACCAAAGTTAAGGATTTTTATTTCCTTCGTTGCCATCATTATCAACCAAACTTAATTTTTACTGGTCCAAGTCACACATTACATAATCTCATTTTTAAAACTACCAATCATAAAACATTCACATTATTTCATTTACATGTAGCGTCATATCATGACCTACTGGATTTTAACAATTTTTCTTGCTTATACTAACATGTCCATGTGGAGTTCTAAACCTCACATTTAAACATATATAAATATTTTTTTCACCTCTCGATGCCTAAACCAAAACGTTATAACAGGTACCACATTCCTGGCTATTTCTTGGGCTTTGCAATGTTCTGCTTGCAGCAATAATATTTTGTGATTCTGAAATAAAATAAAAATTGCAGAATCGCCACCGAAGTATTGAAAAGGTATCGAGTGAATTTTTCTTAAGTATGGTTCGATGTCAGTAGCATGCAAGTATCGTGAGTATCGAGATATTGCAAGTATCGAGGATCGATACCTAATTAAAAGCAAGTATGGGAAGTCACACACACATACACACATACACACACAGATATGGAAAGAAAGAAGGAACGTGGCTTGGGGACAAAGAAGCAGCGTTACTATACAGTAACGCCAATTTGTTGAGTAAACATTCCCTTAAAAGATGGGCTAACGCTTAGCTCTCTATATACTTACTTGTCATGCAAAGAAAATTGCAGTTTTTAGTCTCAGGTACCCTCAAGATGCAGTTTTGGTGAAATCTCGGTATCAAGGTTTGAGTGGAGTGCAATCCCTACCATACACATGGCAAAGACAATAAAAAAGAAAGACAAAAAGGTTTGCTACAATTATACGGCACTTTGTAAATGTATGAAACTCCAGAAAAACAGAAGGAAAGCGGGAAGTCGAGTATCACGTACAATACATGTATCAGAAAAAGTTGAAACACAACGGCTACAAGAACAGCTCTTGACATAGTGTCCATTTCCAGCACAATGAAACATTTAGTTAACAATTTAGTCGTAACAACGTGTTAGCGAAAGTTACCGGATGTTGTGGTTCATATTTCCGCAGAGTATTAAGGAATCCAAAATTGCTTCCTCCAGCGCAAAGAAACCGAGTATTACGATATAACTTTTGTACATAAAAACATAAAAGGAAACGTATGTTCGTTATGTAACTATGTTGGAGCAAAATCGATCATCCATATCTGACGTGCAACCACAAATATTGCTTTTATTGCTAAACGCCGTGTTGTGCCTGATGCTTGAGTGATTTTCATCCATATTTGTTCCTTCTTTTATTTAAGAACAACTTACACTACATTTGTGTGTTTATATTTCAGCCTTTGGATTGGATTCAAGTGGGTTGAACTTCGCTACGGAGAGGATTCGGCTCTGCGACCAGTTTTGATCCTATGCTCCAATAGGGACATCCCCGGGAGGAAGGATGTGACAAGAGAAAACAGAAGGCGGTCAACCCAAGGAGTCATACAGTACAGAGCGCAGTGTTCCTACTACGAGGGCTGTTCAGTAAAGAATGATCACAACTTTTTGACAACGTACCTTTACTCATCCTCATAATTTGGATACTCCTTCTCAAAATAGTCTCCCCTGAATGCGATGCACTTGTCCCAGCGTTTCTGCCAGTCTTCAAAGATATGCTGGAAACCATTTTTGAGAGATCCTTCAAAATCGACTCCGCAGCCTTCACCACTGCTTCTGATGATGGATAATGCTTCCCACGAAGGCGTTTCTTCAAGTTAGGAAGTAGAAAAAAGTCACAAGGGCCTAAATCCGGACCATAGGGAGAGGGAGGGATGCACTTCACGTTGATTTTTGCAAGATATTCAGTAACAACATTGGCAATATGCGGCCGCACATTATCGTGGTGCAGCGTCCAGCCCACTTCATGGAAATGTGGTCTTTTGCGCCTGATATGGACTTGCATTGTTTTCAGGACATCACTGTTGTACTGTCCAGTTACTGATGTGTGTGGAGGTACAACATGATAAAACACTCCATGAATATCAAAGAATGAGATGACTATAGCTTTCCCAGTAGAAGCAACCACTTTTGCTGTTTTGGGGGGGGGGGGGTGGTGATGAAGGAGATTTCCACACTGAGCTTTGCTGTTTGCTCTCAAGATCAAAATGATGTAGCCAAGTTTCATCAGCGTTGATTACGTTTGAAAGAAACTCCGGGTCTTCCTCTAACATCAACTTTAACTGCATGAAAACCTACATGCGAATGTCCTTCTGTTCGGGAATCAACAGTCTTGGAACCCATCGCGCACAAACACGTCTCATGTGTAATGTTTCTCTCACCAACGTGTGGGTGGCACTCAGTGAAATGTTCAGTATTTCGGAAAGTGATCTTAAGATAATTCGTCGATCCTCTCTCACAATGCCAGCAGCAGTGTTGATGTTTTTTTTTCCCGTAAGAGCAGTAACTGGAGCACCGGGTCCACCTTCCTTAGAAATTGATTGTCTCCCCTCTTTAAACTTTCTAAACCACCTCTGAGCTGTGCTGTAGGGAAGAACAGACTCTCCATAGGCCTCCTGTTGCATTGTTTAGGCCTCAACTGAAGATTTGTTGAGACGAATGCAGAATTTCAAAGCCGCATATTGTTCCTTGCGTGTTAACTCCATCGTAGCGATAGGCGATACTGAGCATGGCTCAACTTGCCTGGTTCTCACAGGCGGAAACCAGGAGTACCAACAATGAAATACTACGGCGTGTTTGCTTCACATTAACCTAACAGAATATAATAAGATTGAATTTTAGTGCGGAAAATTATGACCGTAAAAAATTATGATCATTCTTTATTTAACAGCCCTCGTATTTACCAGTTGGAAAACTACCCCCGCAGGCCAGCACAAGCGCAAACCACCCGTCGCGTTCTGGAAAGAGCCCACCAGGTCGACCCGGAGACCGGAAACCGTTCTATCGAAGGAACAAGTGTTTACCAGGAGCATATCATCCTTCCATGCAGCGCCGGAACTCCCATCGACACTTATAACCTGAAAGAGGACCACCAGATGAAAGTTGATGTAAAATGATAATGATGAAATGGAGGTAGAGAAAATTCGGGAGATGCAATTAACCATCCCTGCATTCGCCTGGGCAACTGGGAAAATCCCTGAAAAAACCCATGAGTCAGGTAGGTCGGCCACAGGAATCGAACCCGGAGCTCCCGAATGTGGGCCAAAGACTAAGCCGCCAGAGCCATCCGGCTCGGTTATTCGAACATTTACTTAAGCATAAAGTATTTGTTTTTTTCTTTTTTATTGTTGTAATTTACGTCCTCCAACGATAAGTCATATCGGAAGATGAATGGAATGGGTGAAATGATGTTGAAATGAGCCCAGGGTCCATAGAGCTTAGAGTTACCTGACATTCGTCCTTCAGGATAAGGAAAACCCCGGAGAAACCTTATCCAGGTAACTCACCCTGACCGAGATTCAAACTCGGGACCTCTTGAACGTGAGGCAGACACTCTACTACCACGCTACCGAAGCCGGCGGAAGCATAAAGTATTATATCTAGAGTGAGTTATATTTAAATACGTGCAATAACACCAACAATGCAAAGTGTTAAAAATAATTATCATATTCTCGAAAACACCCACTTTCTCGCTAATTGTTAGATATTATACACTGCATATTGAGCTTCCGTAGTATATGCTCAAGCTGTCCTTAGGAAGCAAGCCAGGTGTAAAGACGACTAGAAATCGACGTTTCGGGAGTGTGCATCTCTCCCATCATCAGGATATTAATTAAATGTTATAACCACAAATGAATCACTGGATATAATAAACGTCGATTTCTAATCGTCTTTTCACCTGGCTTGCTTCCCGAAAACAACTTGAGCATATTCGTCGCCAGGAAAGCTTCAGGTCTTATTTCCGTAGCATATTTTTATAATGGGCAGAAATTACAAGTTACATTCCATTCAAAAATTGAATAAGGATATCTAAGCAAAAACGCTATCGAAAAGACATTTTACAACAATTGTATATGTTTAGGAATAGCATAACTCAAAAACAAAATTTTAGATAAATATTTTGATATTTAAATTCAGCATACTAAAATTCTTCAACCCTATGATATCCTAAATATGGACTTTCCCAAAATTTGCTCTAGCAGTTTTGATTGCTCTTGTAGATATAAATCTGCATGGCTGGTAATGTTTAAGGCATTGAAAAATGACTTACTGCAACAAAAAGAAAAGAAGTAAATCTTCTTAAAACATGCAATTTGTGTTTATTTTTGAAGCATTAAGCACTTTCAAGAAATTCGGGGTTTGTGGCTTGCATTTACCATACTTCATTAAATTCTTGAAATTTCCTACATAATCTTCTTCTACATGGTTTAGGCGATACACCCCGTTTCGGTGAAGTCATCAGTAGTGTCCATCTCTTCTGCGAGGTCGGCCAAAATTTCGTGTTCCTCTTGGGTTATATAGAAATTTCTTTCTTCACTCATCCTCATTAAGTGTTCAGTCAATTTCTTGCTGCTTATTTTAATTTTATCTTCTAATTAATATTATAATTCTTATAATATAATTTATAAGTATATTATAATTCTTCTCTTATTTGCTCATTTCGGATTCTATCTGCTCTTGTGCATCCTCCTGTTGTAGTTATCTTTTGATTTGATTATCCAACTTTCGCTTTCGTACTCAAGGGAGGTACAGTCAAAATGAAATGAAATGTTAAATTAATATTGTTTTGCCTCAAGTTAATCTATTATGTATACATGTATACGATAACTTGTGCAAGAGTGGGATCAGATTAAATAGGAAACTGCCTCAAGACATCCTGCTCACCGATTCAGAAGATAGTGACTTTTCTAATTCAAACTATATTGTCTATTTTTGCTAAAACATCACTGACTACAATTGAAGACATGCCCGGAAAAACGGGCTAACCCTCAAAATAAAGTATTTTGCGATAAGTGCTGCCCTCTGTTGTTGTTTTTTCAAACGATTTATTGTTTTTCTTTAAGGCTTAAGGCTTTTTATTTATAACTTATTTGCCTGGTGCCGGTACAATGGACGCGGCTTACAGGCTCTAAATTTACATGGGTTTATAATTCTGGGTATGGTTTTTTATTGTCTTTGGGGTTCTTCTAAAACCCATACGGCGACCTGTTCTGAGGCCGCCGAGAACCAGTTTTATCTCGTTATTTGTTTCTGTCTTTCTTTTTCTTGTTTTTATATTTACATATTTACACTGCGCTTATCTTGCACACACACACACACACACACACACACACACACACACACACACACACACACACACACACACACACACACACACACACACAAACACACACACACAAACACACACACACACAGCTCTAGGCATACCACGTAGGTCCCAATATCACACGCACTACACTGTACAGACTTGGCTATGTACAATATTTACAATGTTCGCAGTTAGGCTGTGCGGCAGCGGGTAGCTGACTCCTGGGCTGCCGATGATGGCGGCCTCTGCCGCGGAGCGTGGCCTGAGTCAGGAAGGGTTGGGCGCGCATAATTTTGCAGTCGTGTTGTTTTTTATTTTTGTTTTTCTTCAATATGCTTTGATTCTGGCGTGTTTTTGGTGCTTGGGTTCGCCTTTCCCAATATTGTGTTTAGTGGGGTTTTGATGGTGTCGGATGCGCGCCCAGATGTAAGAGGCAAGTTTATTGATGGCCTCGTTGATGTAAGGGACGTGCGTTTCTTGGTGAATGGTGGCAGTTGTTGTTCGGATAGGAGTAGACAGGATTTTGCGTAGGGATAGGTTTTGTAGGGTTTGGAGATACTTTAGGGCGGTGTTGGAGGCGTTGGCCCAGACCACGCAGGCGTACAGGACCACGGATAAAATAAAGGATCTATATAGAATGATCTTCGAGCGCAGCTTTAGCTGTTTGCTCCTAAATATGGGGGCACACATCTTTAATCGCTGCCGCCCTTTGTTGGCGCTATCTTTTAGGTGGGTAGTCCACTGCATCGTGCGTGTCAAGGTCACGCCGAGGTACTTGAACTGCTGACGGCAGTGCAATACTTGACCATCGACCGTTAGGTCAATTGCCAAAGGGCGTCGCTTTGTAAAATGTATAAGCTGACATTTGTTCGCATTCATTTTGATTTTCCTGTCATGAAGCCACGAAAGGAAGGGGTCAATGTACCGCTGCATCTCTAAAAGTCCATAAGGAGGATTTTTATGATGGTTGAATATTGCAGTGTCGTCAGCATACATTGCAACTTTGCATCTGGCGTCCACAGGGAAGTCGTTGGTGAAGAGTATATACAGGAAAGGTGACATAATAGCCCCCTGTGGTACGCCAGCCTGCATCACTCTCTCCTTTGAGGAGGAGCGACCCACTTGGACGTAGAAGCGCCTATTTTTTAAAAAATTATGCAGCAATGGCAGTGAATTTTGGAGGCCGGGAAACTCTCGGTGCAGTTTGTAAATCAGGCCGTTGTGCCAGCACCGATCAAATGCGGCTTCTACGTCCAAAAATAGCGCCAACGTTGAAGCCCCTTTGTTAAATTACTCGGTGACGTCATCTACTAGTCTTAAAAGTTGAAGGTCTGTTGAGTGCCCTTTTCTAAAGCCAAATTGTGAATTTGAAATGTCAAGCGCCGCAATTTGTTTTTGGAGTCGAAATAGAATTATTTTCTCGAGCAATTTACCATTAGTGGACAGGAGACTATTGGGGCGGTAATTTTGAGGTTGCCTGGTGATTTTCCCATACTTAGGGAGCATTATTACCTTGACTCGTTTCCAAGTGTCACGGAAATAATTTTGCTGCAAACAAGCGTTGAAAATATTTGTAAGTTCCACCAGGGCTTTTCTCGGGAGATGTTTGAGTTCCTCATTAGTCACCCTGTCCGGGTCGGCGGCTTTCCCATTAGGTAGCTTCCTAATGAGCTTGTACACTTCCTGCGGCGTTATGAGGGGCAAGTGTAGCTCATGCCTCTGTGCCACCCAGTTTTGTACCCAGGTCTGGACATCCCGTTCTAACTCGGGGTTCATCGCTGGGTTTTCTGTAAATCTTGTTTCCAGAGAGTCTGCAAAGATTTCGGCTTTCTCCTCAGAGGAGAAGTGCAGACCGAGGTGAGTGTGTAGCACCTCAGTGCCTGAGTTAGCGCTCGAGGAGACTTTAAATGCCTTGAATAATTTCCATGAAGAATTGTCCGAATGTGTGGTATTTAGTATTTTCTGCTCCCACTGCTCAATTTTATTTTATTTAATTTGTTGCCGAATGACGTTGCGTAGCCATTTTGCAAGCACTTTGTACTCATGCTGGCGGGTAAGCCGCCAAAGTCTCGTCAAGCGTCGCCTCCAGGCAATGAGCTGCTCCCCCCCAGGGTACGTGCAAAAACTAGGTGGGCTTGTGGTGTAGCTGGTGGAATTTCTTTTGGCCGTGTGCAGCGAGGCGGTGTAGTTTTCAATGGCGACGTCGATGTCCGTCTCGCCCGGAAAAACGGGCTAACCCTCAAAATGAAGTATTTTGTGATAAGAGCTGCCCTCTGTTGTTGCGGCAGAGAGCTATCTTTTCTTGTCTCCATCAATTATATTACGCTAAATAGAGGTGAAGTTCTTGAGTTTCGTGATATGCTACTCGTATGATCTCAAAAATGGACTAACCTGTTCATCCTCTGTGCCTGTCTTCTAGTGGCCGATCAAAGAATTTTACATTGTGACCGTGACTTCGGTCTTACGGAGATAAAACAAGAGACAAGAGGCTTATATTTATGTTTCAGATCAGTGAATGGAGCTAGTGGAAAAAACCAGGGTAAAGAATCCTTTTCAAGTTGTCAAAATGACAACTAACAAGTTCATTTCTGCAAAGCCTCTTCTGGATGAACTACAGAAAAGAACAGTTTCAGAATCAGGGCAAAATATGCTCCTGAGCGAGGTGACATGCATCTAAGTATTTAAACACCAGCTCTTTAAACTATATTTTAAATACACTTACGGTGCTATTGAGGATTATGACATTTTGGACATTAGAAGGAAAATATCTGGCAATCGTTCGCTTACATGATATTTCGTCCAAAATAGAATGGTCAAAGACCTATAAATCCTGCGAAATTAAAGGACTTACAGGGTCTGATGAATTACGTCTAGCCACTTTATCATGAGTACTACAAAACTCTTAAATATGAGACCACAGCTTCTCAGAATATTACTGATGAACCTTTTTTTATCAGCTGGACTACAGCTAAAAAGCTTGCACCTACTTTTCAAAATGATATAATTATTGAAGAGTGGAATAATCCAAAGTGTGTTATGTTTAAAAATGCCAAAAGACATTTAATTATAATTTTACCTAAAATGTATGTAAAATGTATCTAGAATACAACTTGAATAAAAGCTGACAAAGGTTTTCACTTTACTTTTCTTATTTTATTTTTATTAATGTTATTACAGCATTCATGTTTTGGGATCTAATAAGGATAACAGTGATAAAATATACTGTATTCTCAGAGATGAAATAAAATAATGTTAACGATTTCTTTCAGCCGCGTTCACAAAACACTGTTTTTCTCCGTTTAAAAAAATGTGGGTTAACCCGTTTTTCCGGGCATGTCTTCCATTTAAGCTCACATATCTGAACTTTGTTTTTAAACGTTATCCATCTTATTTAAGCTTATTATATATGTTTCTTATTGTATACTTTACTTTTTATTCCCTTTCATTAAAATTTATTCATATGCTTATTATTATGTATGTTAGAGGACAGTAATTTGTATATTTGTTAATTTGTATGTAGTACCTATGTAATTTATCAAGGCCTTAAATAGTAATTCTGCTGATCAGCCAACCAACAAGTTAAAAAAGCATGTGAGTGCAAACATATATAGTAGAGAGGAGGGGGCCACTCCGTGGCTCAGTGGTTAGACCGCTTGGCTCTCACCAAGGCGGCCCGGGTTCGATCCCAGGCGACCGCAAAGTGGATTTGTGCTGGACAACACGGCGTTGGGGCGGGTTTTCTCCGACCTCCGGTTTCCCCCGCCATCTCATTCCACCGGTGCTCCATCTTCATCTCATGCATCATCAGTGTCACCGCCTGCGGTGCCGTATGTAGTAAAAGCGGGCGTTAAACACTACACACAGTAGAGAGGAGGGCATTATGGAATAGTCGGGAAATATGGAATATCAAGGTTTTGGTTCTGTTTGCTACTGCTATCTCGTGGGAGGGCCATGAAGTAATCAAGAAAGACTGCCATGATGTACTTTAGTGAGAGTTGACAGTTTATTGTCTTTTCACTCCCTACACAACAAAGTGTGCTTTGTGACATTCAAAAGCTTTTGTAGGAAAATTTTCAAGTCTTTTAATCCACTAATATAATACATGTGACTTGAACATTAATGTTAAGCGTAAGTTGCACTAAAAGAATTCTAGTTTGTTATCCTGTGGTCGTTTTTTAGCTGGCAATGTTTTGACCATTACTTTAAAGGTTCATTGTCAAAGATGCCGTGTCGGGTATTTTGGAATACCAGGTATTTTATAATACCCGTAAAAATATGTTCCATATAAGCGTACAAAATATACTGAATATAAATCAAGTTAAAATGAGTTTTGAGTGTGATATTAGTGGTTAAAGAATTATTATTAGTTATTTAAATATAGCCTAATTCGTATCAAAGTATATTTAACAAATTAAATTCGCTGAAATGCAAACAAACTTAGACTATGGTCTAGGCCTATCAGTATTTGTTCATAGTTGTTTTTCTTTTTTAAACCAATCATGTTTCATGAAATCTAATTACATTTTCAAGGGTTTAAACCCTCTATTCAATAATATCCGATCATTTCATTTGTAACATTTTTAAATACATTGTTTTAATAACAAGAAAATGAATAAAATTTTCTTACAACTAACAGTTTATCACAATTAGTTATAGTATGCACTCATGATGATTTGGCGATTTTCATTTAAAACGAGTTGAGTTATTCTTGGAAATGTAAATGTTATTCCATAATACCCTCCTCTCATCTATATTATCTATTTCCTTGTAGATAGAAATAGTCGAATGCAGTAGGTTCAAGCAACATTCACATGTTTCAAGAGCTGGCCGTTATGTATAGTTTTAAAAATATATACCTACTTTATATTTGAGAAAAGTATAAGAAATATTTTAATATTTAAACCAATAACAATAGAAATAATTAAGGGATAAAAAAAGTGTTTTAAGAGGATCTACATTTTTCTGTAGTGCGAGGTGCGTTCAAGCTATAACATCTATATTTTTTTACTCAGGACTGGGGCCAGATAGGAACTTCTATTTTTCTTTAAAATACACGTAGACTCTTTCTAAATGCGCGACAGAGAAGGCAGCACTGTACAGTGCATAGAATGATAGTGGTAGCGATGAGAGTTGGGCAGTTTTTTATACTTAAAATGGCGAGGGTTTCATTGCAAGAACAGCGTGTAATCATTCGTTTTCTCAATTTTTGTGGTGTGACACCTTTTGAAATTTATCGTCAGTGGAGTGAGGCATGTGGTGATGGTACCATGGATGTGTCTAATGTGCGTTCCTGGGTGCGACAGTTCACTGAAGACAGGACATCGTGTGTCAACAAACCAAGACAGTCGTGGCCTCGCACCAGCCGGTCTGACGTCATGTTTTGGAGGATCACCGATTGAAAATTTTCAGATCTTCATGCAGGATTATGTGCACAGATCCCACGGAAATGCCAATTTTGGAGGCGATGTCTGCGATGGTTTGTTGCTACACGATGTTCTGCCTTCAATGAACTGTCGCACCTAGGAACGCACATTAGACACATTCATGGTACCATCACCACATGCCTCACTCAACTGGCGATCAATTTCAATAGATGTCACACCACGAAAATGTAGAACACGAATGATTACACGCTGTTATTCCAATGAAAACGTCGCCATTTTTAGTATTAAAAACAGACCTAACTCTCGTCGCTGGCACTAGAGTTCTACGCACTGTATAGTGCTGCCATCTCTGTCACTCATCCACAAAGAGTCCACGTGTATTTAAACAAATAACAGAAGTTCCTATCTGGTCCCAGTCCTAAAAAAATAGTTGTTATAACTATAATCATATAGTAATATAGTCATATAATAACACTTTCTTTCGCATTACCTTTATGATTAAGTTTTATATTATTTGGTTGAATTAATAATACTAAACATATTGTGACTTTGTGGGTTCGTGAAATGAAAAGTCCAATTGCACCACTCAAAAAATGTTCTTTATTTCCACCGACTTACTGTTGAACACTTGCCAATTACACAGAATTACGTAATGCACACAATTACGATTCACCAGTTCGTCCGTTACAATTCCACTTGCACTCGCAATCACGTGAACTCCTGCGACGCACGTACGCAGTCTTCTTGTCCGTACACTAGCACGACGCTGCTTCGCTGCTTGCCAAGAACTCACTAACACAATTCACTCGCTGCAGCCCTTTTTATAGGAATATCGCCGACTTCTCGAAGTCCCTAGTTTCCGTGAATCCACGCGAAGGTTCCAGATGGCAGTGGAAGGGGGAAAGAGGCGGCCAGCGACAAGTGACATTTCCCTAATCATCCCCTCAGTTAGTGACAGAGTCTGATGGGAGGGCGTGGCTCGGCTGCCTCTGGTCCCTTCTCAGCTGTCGTTCGTCTGGCGTTCCGATAATTGGGTGACAATATATGTGCCCA
>CM060957.1:106382159-106397159 GCA_030765055.1 Mantis religiosa | reverse complement strand
CAGGTACCATGTTCAAGAGGGCAATAAAATTAATCTGTTGGTTAACAATGCGGGTTCTCTGATGAAGTGTGCAACCACTGACACTGATGATGGCTGACACACAAACGTATTTCGTGTTTTATTGACCCATCGGCTACTGCACTCAAGATAATATAGAAGCTACAGGAACATCTGGCCGACTTTTAATGCTGACACAAACGTCCATATTTCTTAATATTCATCTAAAAGTTATTAGAAACCGTGTTTTATCTAATGTTATATCTCAGAGCGTTTGAAGGCTATACATAGAGATAGGTCGACAGATAGACACTAATTATTGGCTGTTTAGAGGCATGGTTTCATAAAGAAACTATAGGGCAATAAATAATTTCAATAAATAATTGTATGTAGTAAAAGAAAAGCATAATGCAGGAAATTTAAGATGCAATTTTTTTAGAGAACGAAGTGATTTAAAAATGATGTCTTTAATTTCTCTGCAACGTTCATGGAGGTAAAGAAGGTATTACATTTCATTCCAAAAATTATATAGCAAGATCTCACTGGAAATATGTGTTTTTGAATTCCTTAATACACACAATTCTTCATGATATAGGTTTTGAATTTGTCAACAGAAACTGAAAGAATATAGTTGATGAGCATGAAGATATATTGCTGTGGTGCAGGAATTCTCAAAGGAAAATTCGGAAGCGGAAGTCGTTTAAGGAATTGCCGTTGTAAGATTCCAATTAGGCACGTAATTTTTTCAGCTGCATGCCAGTACAACTTTCAAGTCATTGCCAAAGTGGTTACACGCAGTTATTTAGTAGTGTTACTACTACTGAGGTTTCTGAAAAAATGAAATATTTAAGTAATTGTTGTAAGCATTCAGTCACTTTTTAAAGTAAAAAGGGAAAAATTTATTACACAGTACACACCTTTGTGTTTAATGTTAATGTAAAAGTACTATCACATGATTAGTCAGACATCGAACACGGCAAAGTAAAACTTTGCATAGAAATTTGTTGACAACGCATAAGAGTGACACGTGGAAAAAAAATCGCGTGAATATTCCCTCCAAACAGTCTCCAACGGAGCAATACATTTTATTTCATTGTTTATCTCGTCATATAAACTAAGAACGGCGCAGGTATAGATTGACAACTTAATACGCAATCTATGGCCAGTTACCAGAACACGTTAGTTCCTACTATCGCCACACATCAACAAAGTTCAGGCTATTTATCCCGAGTAATAAGAATAGTTCTATACTAATAAAGAAAGTCATGTGAGTGCAAGACATCAGAGTTTTGATTTCAGAGGTTCTTAAACGGGGAAAATTCGACATCATATTTTTAACGACTGTTTCAATTTACAGTACGCGCCAGAGAATTTAAAATAAAACCACAAAAGTTTACCTGGATTAAAGGTTCCTTAAAGCACAGTAAACGTTGTCATGGATATATATATATTCAGAAATAACGTACAGTGAGAGTACACTTTTTGCATTGCTTAGCCTTCAGAATGAGAGAAACGCCAGTTATGCTAGGTCTGTTTTAAACGTCAGGGCGTAAATATGGAAATTTCGACATGACCTTGGTGAGGTTTTCTTTTCATGACAGCGACATTTCAGACATAAAATTGCCTTTCTAAAGTATCCATTAAAGACGGGTGTATTGAAGTGTGTCTTGTTTCATTAGCAAACCGTTAACTGCATTAAGAAATGACAATAGCATGCCTCTTACATTTCAACAGATCCTGCTCTTACCTTAGCATTAATGACCACCATTTTCCTGTGAATCTTTAACGAGATAACTATCTAGCGTTAGATGCAAGTACATCACTCATTCAAACAGTTTTTCTCATCTTTACACACATTCCTTCTCAGGCTCTCAGATTTTTTCATCTTGCTGTAGCTCTAGGCGCAGTGTACTTCTTGAGACGCGGATCTGCTGTATTCTCCGGATGTAGAATCACCTCCCACAGGACTTGCTGCTTTCGTGATTCCGAATCGAATTTCAATGAACCGATATATGTAACTGTTTAGTGGCAGAGAAGCCTCATTTGGAGATAATGTTAGTTAGTTAGTTACTAACACTCCCCACATGGCAACCTTGGCCTTCGGGGTAACCTCACCCCACCAAGTGATGACCGGACCCATTTCTCAGGTGGAGGCACCCAGAGGGCGGTGTCCATTACCTCCGATGATAGGGTGATAGTGAAGATGGCGGTGAGGTGAGAGGACCTACAGTTTTTACCGTGGACTCCGAACCACGTTGGGCATAGGGGATACTTCACGTGTACTAGACAGAGGTGAAGGCGTGGATAGGGCCGACTTAAAATCGCCAACCCCAGAGCCGGGAATCGAACTCGGGACCCTTAGAACGGGAGCCGCGAACGAAACCACCGCGCTACCCCGGCGCCCTTGTTACTTTGTACATATCGTTTTGTATTTTCTTCCGATTCTATATATTGGTTTTTAATGCCAGTGAATGTTGCAACAAGGTTTATATGTTTATGAGTTGCAAAAGGTGTTGTGAAAGATACTGATTAGTTTCTCACCTTTGGTGACGATCTGGTAGAAATCTTGTAGATGCCTCAGACCTCTGGAGCAACGGGTCTTACCTCTGGTCGCAGTCTCTCGGAGTAAAGAAATTTGATACTACAATTGTCGGAAAATAAACAATTCTTCTCTTTTAAATAATGTAGGATATATTCCAGAAAACAATTAGTTTTGTATATTAGATATTTTAGATATATTAGGTTTGTATATTACAGTCCGGCCGTTGTATCTGCGGCTCTGACGTTTTGCGACTGCAAGAGGTGGAGGGGGAAGGTTAATTGTACCAACATACAGTAATGAGCAATTGAAAACATATCCTCATAATTATCTTTAGAATGAAAATATAGGACTGTATAAGCTTAAAAACACTGACATCCAACTTGCAATTTCATTATCATGCAAGATATTTATTACAACAACACTCTATTCGAATATTTCGTTCACACCTTTCACAAAGACTAACTGCATCTGTTGGTAGTACTGGGAGTCTCTACATCCGGTGTCGTGGTCAGGAAGTTAAAACTGTCTGCTAGCGCCAATCAGCATTGTCGCTACTAAGCGTGGCTTCCGAACCCAACACCGTGTTGCCAGGTTAAATTTGTTTGAGCCATGTGGCTTTAGCTGCTTGCGCTGGTGAACTTTCTTTGGTATATTTTGCGTGCGTGAATTCCGATTTTTAGTGTTCATAGGTCCTATTATTATCACTATTATAATAATATGGCTACTGGTTCGTGAAATATACAAATACGTGAAATATTTAAAATATGCATTGCTCCTCTGCTTGAAATTCCCGCTAAAGAACTGGCAACAGTCCGCTTCCCCTTCTCGGAAAACGTCAGAGCCGGAGAAAGAGCGACCGAACTGTAGTATTGTAGAATTTGTAAATTCTGCTACAATTTTAAATAACGTAGATGCTCTCCTTTCATAAATAATAGTTGTTACATCGATGAACTTTATATCTCTTGCACACGCCACTAGTGCAACTCAAATGCATTCACAACTAAGAGTTTTCTCCACGATCGCACAACGACTAAAAAAAAAAAAGTCTTACTATCATGACGGTCGTTTGCAGAGTGACGCCAAGCTATCTGATATTATTCTGGGTTCTCTGCACTCTATGTTTCTAGAACAACTAAATTACTTCTCTTTTATTGGCCCACGTCACCACATTACGTAATTTCATTATTGCAATTACCAATAGGAACAATATTATGTAACATTTAACTTCCGTTGTACCATTTTGTGTCCTACTCAATTTCACATTTCTATTTTTGTACAAATTACTCTTTCCAGAACATTTCAAAATAAATGATTAAAATTTAAAAATAAACACGAAATAACTGTCACAATATGCCTTTTTAAAGAGCATTCTAAAGTTTGCATTCCAGACAGAGCATTATGGTAATGTGTCTCTCGTTCTTCTCGTTTATAGATAACTTTCAAAGTTTAAAATAGTATTTCATTTAACCAGTTAGAAAGATTAATGAAGAGGATCTTACACTGTACTCACAAACGGGCAAATATAGGTCACATCCTTGGGAGGCATGAGATGAGAATCTTTTATGAACATGCCGGAACCCGGGCTAGGGTGCAAGCCAGCATGGGAGTCCCTAATGTGGGATAGCGAGACTAGGTTTCTTTGGCAGCCACTAGGTTTCGAGGCCGCACCACCACAGCAGTACAGGTGACTACAACGGTGCCTCTACACCGAGAAGAGCTACAACAGTGCGTAAAGCTTCCACACAGCAGCACCGCTCTCGCCCATCGCCGACACTTTCGAACCTAAAAAGGTTGGATTGAAGGGAAGATAAAAAGGCTTTATCTTAAGACCGAGAAAAACCGAAAATAAACTATCAAATTTGTTCACAAACATCGAATTTGGAGCTTCCGAGTGACAGTTTCAAACTTTAACATCTGTGCGTTCCCGCTCGGTATAAGTGATCAACATTATGTGATATTAAATAGTTTGTTTTGTACCTAAAGCTTCGCTTTGGATTTATTTAGCAATGTAAATTATGTATCTCGTATTAATTTGTTAAATTTATTGTAAGTTGGACTATACGAATATTATAAGCACAGTATATGTGTTTAGTAATCTCTGGAACCAATCAGTAGACTTTAATAACTCTTTCACCATAGGAAAACACTTTTCTTTCTGACGGATGTAGAGATTATGGCAGATTCTAACTAAAATTCCTAGATGACAGCAACCTAAAACGAATACACAAGGCCAGGATATTGGGATACGAATATTTTGGATTCATCAAAACACATACGTCGTATTTGGCCTTTCGCTGAGAATGTCACAGAGAAGAAATATTAGCTGTTATTCTATAGAGTATATGTGAAGATTTAAGAAAAGTCGTGGTCATAGTTGAATTACTAATGAAGCAAAATATATCAAAGAAGAAAAAAGTGACAATAGAGTAAGTTTGTAATGCTACCGTTCAGTGCGAGGACTACCCGAAATTCCGAAGACAGCCTCTATCAACCCGGGAGCGATGGAAAACTCCGGGGTCTTTCCTTGAGTCTAAAGCCCCCCCCCCCATCGACAACAACGTCAAGTCGGCTGGAAGTGGATACGCCACTTACACGCGTCAACCCCGCAGGGAAGACTACCGAATAACCTCGATGGAGCCGCCTGGTGATCTAGCACACGTTCCACTAGCTCTGCAGGCTAGTACCCGGGACATTTTAGGCAACCCTCTGCCCCTTCCGGGCGGCCGAAGCCTGGCGGATGGTACCCGATTTCTCGCGTGTGTCGGGAACACTCTGCTCTCTCGAGTCCAACCCAATCCGAACAACTCCCATTCGAGAGGGCTCGAATGTTCGGTCCGAGGTTCCTCTGGTAACGTCAGAGGTACCACAAGTGCTAGGGGTCTGCAGCACTCGCACCACAACAGCTGAAGGGGACGGATCCCCTCCCCTAAGGGGAATAGGATGGGATATCAGTTGTACTGGTCTGGCGGGGAGTTTCCAACTGGTAAAGTGTGAGGTACCTGCCCTCTGCACTATGATGGCTCCTCGGGGCGGCCTCTCTTTGTCACCTCTCACCTCATCCTTACTCCCGGAGGTGCCCCACTTGTGAGCATAGGTACAATAGACCAAGTTTGGATCTTCGTGCTCTCCTCTTCATCCCCTCCCCTACGGGGTTTATAACGCTACAATAGTATGAGATATTAGTGCCAAATCCTATTTAATACTACTTTAATAAGAAAGTTTTGTTGTGACAGATCATTGTCAGTGCAAGCTATAATAATTAGTATGCAAAATAATAAAAATTTCGTCATTTAAATAAGAAAATATTTAACCGATATTTATAATCAAACCTGATAAGATTACTTTTCTGGATGGGTACTGAATAAGTGTATGTTGAGCTTCATGAACTGGTAAATTGGAACGTTCATATTCACAAGTTCTGTCTTATGTCTTTACATATTAATGTGAGAGGTTCTTATATTAATGTTAACTTGGTGTATCTTTTATACTTTTAAATAATTATGTAGCCAAGAAAGGATAAAGTGTTCAAAATGTCATCCATACATCCATACATCTACTCGAATATTGAGAAAATTGTTTAGCCACTAAAATATACTTTATAGAGTACAACTCATTTCCAAAGTTTTAGAATCTTGTGGGAAGGGACATAAGGAAATCATAAGCATAACACACACCGATATGGCACGCGTTTATGTATTAGCAAATATTCATACTATTGCAAGTAACAAGTTCTTTGTAAAATTATAGTTCTAGAGTGTAAAAGGAGAACTTAATATTAAAATTCTTACAGATCGTATAATAATCTTATTCGGTAGAGTATCTACTATAGGAAAATATGTATGTGTGTGAATGACAGACAGTGCTATTGTGCAAAACTGCACTGTATGCGAGATAACATCACTGCCTACAACTTTAAATGGAACAATATTTAATACTTTCATAAACAATAAGAATACAGAAGGCGAAGAATAAATGTATATAAAATTAAACCATCCATACAACGCTGGGTAAGACGGTTACTAGATGAAATAACTGAAGGAGGCTGGAATCTAACAGATGTGTACGTGAAGTACAGAGCGCTGTTATAGCGTTCTTATTGGGCGCACTCAACGGACGCGGAAATCGTCCGGACATGGAGTTTGTCATCGCCTGACGTCCTCAGATATGACCACATCTTGTGCACTTCGGCAGGTAGTAAAGGACTATTAGCATATATTGCCCCTGATTACAACGGAGTCACAATGTCTTAAGACCATACACTTGTACATCGAGTTGTTAGAGGAGTGTTTCTCTGTGCCAGCAATTGTTGCAAAATATCCAAATACTCCATGGGATCGCATATGGACAATTTTTCGAAACACCTACGTTCCACTTGATTGGAAGATGTCCATGTACTTCTTTGTGAATGAACTAATCCCCACGCAAATAAAGAAATGTAAACATAATTTAGCAACAGTCCCATGGTGTGAACGTTGTGGAAAAGTGGACATGCAGAAACACAGAATCACCACCTGAAAAAATGTATCTGAGATCTGAAAAACGACTAAAAATAAAATCGGCGTGCTGGTTGGAAGCCGGGCGGAATATAAGTCTGCCAGTAATTCTCTCCTGGAATATTAAGAAAGGCAACAATGCACGGACTCAAATGTGGTTGATAATGGCTTTACACCATTATTACCTGAGTGCCGATTATTCTAATTTATTTGCATTCAGTAAGTGGCTTAGAGTAGAGCGATGCAAAATGCGTAGATTTCAGGATGTGTGGACCGAGTTAAATGATCAGCTGCATCTCACTAACTTTCGCGCGGGTGTGCATGCAGTTTCTTTCTAAAATGTTACAACAAAATGTAACTAAACATGAATACATAAAGTAGAACAAGACCTCCCACTCTACCTTTGCCCTTTGTGATCCTGATTATTTATAAAAAATTAAAAAAAGAAATAAAAAGAAGTAGAAAAATTAAAAATAAAGAAAGCTCTCTTTATTCCCCCCCTCCCAAAAAATGGGAAGTAGAGCACAGATTGCAACTCCACTAAAATTTGCAAACTCTGTGTCATCAAAAATACACGGTTTAAGAATTCTCGAACCCACAATAAAAAAGATGCAAAATACCCTTTGCGTGAAAAAAAAAAGATTTCGTAGTTTTTTTTTTCAAAAAGGGAAGTGTTGATTTTTATTAAAGTACCACATAATATATAAGATATTAAATGAAATGTGTATCTTCATTTTTGTAAGAATAGAAGTCCTCTACATTAGGAAGAGTTTTGTACAAGCAAATAGGAAAGTTTTCTAAACACAAACGTGGATCTCTTTAAAACACGCAATTTATTTAAAATTTAGGTTTTGCTTTATCAATTATTTCCGAGAGATCCCTTACCGGTATTTGAATTTTTATAACTCTTGTCTCTGTTTAAAGTGCTGTCGCTATTTATTGTTTCTCGCGATGTCGTGGAAAGATAGTGGAATTTCAAGGTCGCATATAGCGTCCCATGTTTAAACATCTGATTGTCGTTTCCGTTTTCTATGCTCCCCTTGCACTATCAACGATGCGAAATGAAACAATTTCTACAACGTTTTTGCCTTAAAAATTAGGTTTCTTTACCCACTAAAGGTAAAGGAAGTCGTGTGAATATGATACATCAGAATAATTGTAATCCTTGGATCGGTTGCAAATAATTTATTTTAAATTGCTCTGTCTTCACATCTAACCTCGATGGAAAACCTCAAAGAAACCTTGAGAGTGTGAATGATATATACTAGAAACCACATGGTCATTAAGTTTATGAAATTCTTCCTCTGTGATTATTGATGTTTTATTTCCTGTGAGCTGATGGGTATGATTTCTTCCTCAATGGCCTTGGTATATTTTGGAAATGTTCTGTTTTTATTAAGGCAACGTGACATTGGTACCACAAACGCCTTTTCTCAACATATAAAACCTCAGAAATAAAAAAGCTCTATTCTTTACTTCAACGTAACAAAGAACTGCGCAATCACTTGTTTACCTTTATACATTTCACTGTATCTGTTTCTTTAATTTTTATTCTTGTAGAGTGTTCTCAAGGTTCCGAATACGCAGATATATGAGGAGGGACCCAAAAGAAACCGGAATGTTGTCATAAAACTTTGTTGATGAACCTTTTTACAAAATTACCTCAGTCACCTTCAAAATACTCTCCATTAGATGCGATGCATTTGTCAAGTCTCTTTTTCCACTGTTGGAAGCATGTTTGGAACTCTTCAAGTTTGATATTACTGTCCAGTGTCCTTTGCGAAGCTGTTTTTACCGCCTCCACATCGTCATGACGCTCCCCTTTTAGTGCTTTTTTCATTCGTGGAAATAGGAAAGAGTCGGACGGGGTTAGGTCCGGCGAATACGGAGCGTGGGGAACGACAGACCACTCTGAGATGCCAAATAGTGGGTCACTCGTAAGGCCGTGTGTGCTGGAGGGTTGTCGTGATGCAGAAACCAGTCACCTGATTGCCAAAGTTCCGGACGTACTCTCCTCACATCCTCTCGCAGACGCCTTAAAATATCCAAGTAAAAGTGCTGGCCAGGGTTACGAATTCGCGATACACAATTCCACAAACATCAAAAAGGACAGTGATCATCGTCTTCACATTTGACCTCACTTGCCTTGCTTTATTGGTCTGGGAGAGTTGGGAGTCCTCCACTGGCTTGACGCTTGCTTGGTTTCTGGGTCATACTCGTAACACCAACTCTCATTCCCTGTAATGACTTTGTTCAAGAAGTTTGGATCACGTGCAATCTCTGTTTTCAAGTCCTGACACACATTCATGCGGATGGTTTTGTGCTCCTGTGTGAGAAGGCGCGGAATAAATTTAGCAGCAACACGTCTCATGTGCAAATCCTCCCTCAAAATCCGCTGGCATGATCTCCAACTGATTCCTGTCGCTGCTGAAATTTGGTCGATCGTTTGGCGACGATCCTCGTTGATCTTTTGGCGGATCTTTTCAACGTTCTCATTTCGCGATGTTGAAGGACGTCCAGAACGTGCTTGGTCTTCAGCACACAGCTCACCACGTTTAAAGATCCCAAACCTATCGAAAACTTGTGCGGCTCATAGCGTCCTCCTGGAAAGCTTCCTGTGCTTTGGTGTGTCTCCGTTCCAGTATTTTTTAAGCAGGAAACAAAATTTCACACACACTCTTTGTTCTTTTAAAGTTGCCACAATGACTTCGCAGAGGTAACCCGCCAACAGTCAGAGAAACACAATACCACACTTGCACGTTCAGCTCTACACTGACGCCATCTGCACAGCTGATTTATGAAGGTCTCTACTAACACCATCTAGCCTGAGAACCCTGCACTACGTCTACGAGTGGCAGTGCCCTTGGAGTCCGGTTCCTTTCGGCCCCCCCCCCCCTCGTATGGCTTTTAAAACTCCCTGCCCTTTCCTTAAGTTACATGCTATAATGTGTACGGTGCGCCGGTAATGTATATTTTTGTAGTTTCAGTGGTTGCACAAATTTCAACCAGTAACGTGGTGTAGCTGTGAACACATGTGCTTGCGTGAAAATATATCCTGTTATACTTAAAGCTCTGCAGAAGGGTACAGCGTTCAAATTCGAAACCTATTATAAACCCGCCACCCTAACCATACACAGTATGTAAAGAAAAGTTGTGGGTATGTAAACTAAAGTACCTGCCTACCTTTTCGTAATCTTCAGATATCTGATTACCGTTATTATTAATATATAATAGGTTAGGGAACACTGCACCAGTACCACTGTGTAAGAGCTATCGTCAGAGAACTAGCACCTTCTGGAGGTTTCGACATCTCAAATGTTCTGTAAAGTTCCTCCGGCTAAATAAGGCCAAGCGAGTTGTCTGGTAAACAAGTCAGTGTGAACGTGAGAATACACTAGCATTTAGCGAGTGTGACGAGCTAGTAACGACTGTACTGACGAACAGTGAGTGCTACTTGTGCACTTCTGCACGTCTTGTGTTCAACGTGTTGCGTTCGGGAATATGTTACACAAGTATTGAATATTTTTTGTCTGAACTATTTTACGCTAACAGGTTTCACGCTTCAAATAGCTTAAATCAAAATACCTCTTTTTAAATACCAGTACATCTAGTTTTGTTAACCCCAGAGATTCTCGCTCTCCCTTCTTCCTATCTCTTTTCCCTTCTTTCACGACAGCAGAAGCAACACTTTTGTATTACCTCTTTCGACTTGTTGCATAGCTTGCATATTTAGGACCAGCTACATAATTCAACGTGTAGGGACATGTTAATACTTTGCATGGGTTCCTGGTCACATCGGCGTTCCAAGAAACTAGGCTACCGATGCTGCTGTGAAGGCAGACATTCTCACTTACTTCTGCCGTTAATTTTAACGATTTTATTGCTTTTCTTCCGAGCTATTCAGTCCTGCTGACATGTATGTAGCGTAGATGGTAGCATGTCTGCCTCAGGTTCAAGAGCTTCTGAATTCGAATCTCGGTTAGGCTGCATTATCTTGATAAGGTATTTTCTGAGGTTTTCCCTTGTTTTGAAAGTTAAATGTGGGGTATCTCTAAGCTCTATGGATCCTGGGTTTCTTTGAGCATCATTTAACACATTTCATTCATCGTCCCATATGACTTAACTTTTTAAAGAATGTTTATTAAACAAAAATGGTCTACATTATTGAACTTCTCGTCTGATCTCGCGTGAGTGACGTAGGGCACTGTCATTTCAGTTATCAATATTTGTTGAAGGATGAGTAACAGTTTGAGATAACGGATCCTTTATACCATAAACTGTCATTCACAAAGAGAGAGAATGAAAAACTAAACAAAAATTGGAAAAGAAAGAAAGAAAAAAAAAAACATAATTTGAACATAAACAAGCTAGCAAACTTGCGTATTCATTGTTGGCGCAAAAGTTCCAAAAAGGGAGGCTAAAGTTTATGTATTCACTCCAAACATTTTGGACATTGTTTTTGGCAAAACGTAGTGTCAATTTTTAAATACATATTTTTACTAAAAGTACTGTACCAATAGGATAAAATTTAAATTAAGTAAGAGGAAGAAATAAAACGTACAACAAATTAAAAAAGTACATATTAGGGAAATTTCCTCATTTACGCTACCATTAATTTCATGCTATAGAATTTTAAATTTATAGTTTTCTCGTTGATTCTTACTCTGGCGTTAACCCTTCAGTATGGTTGCAAAAAGTTTTATTTTGTGTTCTTGATTGTTAATCAGAAAAGTTCTTATACAAAACATATTCTCTAAAATTCAAATGTTGCGCGTCTAAATTAAACAACTTTTTGATTTAATTTCTTAGGAAGTTTTCAGAGATCTGTGATACAAATCAGAGTTTTATGTGTGTACGTGTTCATAATAAGTAGAGCAAGATTGGATGCTGAGATTTTACCAGAAATATATGTTCTGAGACTCACTAAATTAGATAAAACAAACGATGGGAAGAGTGTTATGTTTATGTGCATATACGAGGGCTGATCAACCAAGACCGAGACTGATTTTTTCCTATAGCTTCCGTGATAGTTTCGTATCTGTAACATAAACAATTGAAAAGAGCGGATTTGTATGTGTAATATCGGTAGGCGGCAGCACTCTCGTATTGGTAGGTTGGTAGTAATGCTCTATTTTGCAGACCCTACGTGTATTTCGCATACCAGAAAATGGAGGTGACGCGAGAGGAGCAGTACAGTGCAATCAAATTCTGTTTTCGTTTAAACCATACAGCCACCGAAACTTATGAAAAGCTGAAGGAAGCGTATAGTGAAGATGTACTACCTCGTGCAACAGTGTTTAGGTGTTCAAGGAATTCAAAGAAGGCCGAGTTGTCAGTGTTAAGCAAGGTGGGCCTGATGTTTTGGCTTCTGCTGTGACTGAAGTCAACATCAACACAGCTGCTGTGATTGTCCAAGAGGATCGCCATATAACATTACGTAACCTCAGTGAAGTATTGAGAGTTTCTTATGGCAGTGTGTTTACAATTATGCACAACCATCTCCATATGACCCGAGTTTGTGCTTGTTGGGTGCCTTGTCTGTTGACTCCCGAACAAAAGGCTGCGCGAATAGAGACAAGCTGTGAGGACTGCGTCTCTTTGCTGATGGAGGGGATGCATTTTTTAAATTGATTATCACTGGTGATGACTCATGGCTGGATCATTATTATCCTGAAGTAAAACAAGCCAGCACAGTGTGGTAATCGCCAGGTTCTCCAACAGCAAAAAAGACAAAAGTTGTTCCATCTGCAGGGAAAGTAAAGGTGATCACATTTTTTGACTGTAATGGAATGATTTACCAGCATGCAGTCCCCACTCACACTACTGTTACAGCAGCATACTACACGTCAATGTTGGCTACACTGAGGAAGCACATTTCAAAGAAACGACCAGAGCTTTCTCGGACTGGGTGGCGACTTCATCGTGACAATGCACGGCTTCACGTCGCAAAAGCAAGTCATGCAGTTTCTGGCTCGATTCAACATTACCTGTCTACCACATCCACCTTATAACCCCGTTCTTGCACCCTGTGACTTTTTGTTTGTTCCCATCATGAAGACAAAGCTTAGGGGTATTCGATATGAGAACTCTGAAGCAGTGCTCAAGAAAAGTAAGGCGATTCTCAGGGACCTGACAAAGAATTGTCTGCAGCACGTGTTCAAAGTCTGGTAGAGACGCTATAAAAAGTGCATTGAAGTAGAAGGGGACTACTTTGAAAAAGATCATTTTAACATTGAATTGCAGTAATAAACATCTGTGAAAAAATCAGTCTCAGTCTTTGTTATCAACCCTCCTATGTGTGTGCAACTTGTTAAAGTATACATTTTATTAAATACATGTTTCCACTATACTTACCAGGGGATGTGCAATAAAATAGTTTATATAAATGTATTTATTTATATAAATTTATTATTTATTTATATAAATGTTTGCACTATGATAGATGGAAGAATAATATTTTGGGAGAATTTTGGCCAAGAAAGGATAGAAATATCAGTGCAGCAAATAAATTTTTTCACCCTTCTGGTGTAAAGGAATTCCATTTAATGTCATTATATAACAACTAGTTCTTAAAATATGTTGACCATCGTTTATGCCTACTGTATTCCGCTAATCTCATCAAGGAAACATATAATTTTATAAATAATTATGCGTGTATAAGTAGTTTATGTACGTTTAATATGAAGTAGACAAAGATAAAGCTTTTTAATAATATTCTGTACAAGAGTGAATACGAAATCATGCGGTCCATCACATATTTTCTTTTAACCATGCTGAAGTTACAATCTTTTTCTGTCTTCTGCCCTTACTCTGTTAATTCTAATTGTTTTTAGGAGAAACTGCAGGGAAACGTGATATGCATAAAGCAAATAAGAGTCTAGCTGTTAGGTAATGCAAGAACATTTCTCCTTGGGCTGAGCTTTTTATGGTGTTTAAACACAGTGAAGCTCTACTTGGGTTTCGAATGTAGGTCAGGAATGACATCGATGATCTGTAGCTTACCTTACAAAAAAGGTAATCAAGAAACCGTTGATAAAGGAAGACGACGAATTTCTTTTTACTTAAGCTATTGACCAATATTGGCTCGTGGCCCATGGATTTCCGTATAAGATTTCACTTGCATATCCCTATTAGAACTCCACCTACAAGTTGAATACAAGACAGACTTAAGAACTACACGGTTTTCGTATTAGCTAAAAGACCTTTATATCTTAATTTATTTTAATAATATAAAGCTGCTTACGCCAATCATTATAGTAACTACTGCAAAGGAATAAAACTTTAGAATCTGCGGCAAAACCACATACCAGAGTTAAATTGATTGGGTTCTAATTGGAGCTATGAGTTCTCTTATCCTCAGCTGAATGGTTGTAGGAAATGGATTTTGGTGGTTGTTGGCTGCTCAGTTGTATTAATAACACTTTGGATCGTTGCAAAATTATTTGGTTTAATTCTTACTAAGTTTGCTTATCGACTTGAATCAGTGACTACCTGTTAGTAAAATTCCTAACATAAATTCAATTTTACTTGATACCCTGGATTACTTGTTTAAAGTTACTTCCGCGCGGTTTCTATTTCTTCTTTATACGGCGACTACTTTGCTGTAATAAACTTCTAATGCTGCTTCCACTTACGGTGGTTGCACTATTTTTAACTTCCCTACATTTCAGACTTATAAATCTTCGCTTCTCTTCTGAACGCGCATGAACACGTCCTTCCTGTCGTATCACCTTTTAAGTAAGTTTTTCTTACTTCACGATTTAGTTCTAACCTTATTCTGAGCCCCTCTCTAACTTTATCACATGACCAAACTAGCTCACCCTTCTTAAATGTTATATTATTATTGGTTTCTCATTTATTTCGAATTTTCGCATTGGTTTGCAAAACTCATCTAACTCATTGACGTTCTTCCCACCCTGAGTTGGGGAACGCCTACACTGAGTTGCCTGTAACGGTATACATCGTTAT